>JAULBW010006526.1:0-16945 GCA_032358265.1 Vaucheria bursata | reverse complement strand
GCTAAAATGGAATAACTCTTAAGAGAGTAATTCCCTTAAGAACTAATTGTTGTAAACAAATTAGTTCCTAACAGCAGATTATCTTTCATAAAAAAGAAGTATTCAATTGAAAATAAAGCAGATTTTTTATATAAAATCCAATAAGATGCTTGTTGTAAACAACATTGCATGAAATGAAATACCATCAATGCATTAAAAAGCTAGAAGTGCTAAGTTTTGAGAGGGTATAACTGAATCACAAAATATTAACTTAGAGGCATATTTTCATCAACCAGGGCAATATCATATTCTGTATTGAGAATGGAGTAAAAAGCTGTACATTTAGTTACAGCATGTATGCTGTGTGTGTGTGTGTGTGTGTGTGTGTGTGCATAAATGCGTAATTTTTTCTGCAACTTTTAAAAAACAAAATAACCCTTTAGAAATTAGACAAAAGCATTTTTCAATAGCAAAACGGCAAAATATATTGTTATAGAAAATTGATCAAGTCTTTTGTACATTTTTTTACCTTCAAACTTTTTCATAGAACTGAAGCAGGAATGTAGAAAAAAAATTCAATTCGATTAAAAATAACAAATCACAGCATCAAATGCAAACTGTCACAGAAGAAATAGATATCCAAACACACTCCCTTTTATAATGCTTTAAAGTTCTGAGCAATTATAAATGTAACTAAAAGAGGAAGGCTTATAGAAATGAGATATTCTGAACATGGTGTTGTAGAGAACTGCATTTGTTTAAAACTTAATTCTGATACAGTAAGAAAATTTGGGTACCAATAGCAAACTAGTTGTCTTTGTCAAAGCTATTTTCAGTACATTGGCTGGCTGGTCAAGAGTGGAAAATATGCCACTAAAAATGTGACTTGTTTGAAATAAACTAGTAAATGCAGTGATAACAGATATGAGTATGCTTAGTGAATCAGCAGTTTTTATGGTCATCTATTAATAAAATTGAGCCTGTCTTGTTTCCATGTATTGTGGCAAAAAATAAAAGCATAGAAGCTCATAGTCAAACATGTTATAGAAAAAACATTTTTGGCGGAGTTTGTAAAAATAACATTTTCCATTTCAGTTTATAAACAAGTAATAATTAGTTGCACTTTAAATTACAGGGTAGTGAGACTTTTAGCCATGAAAAATATTGTTAGTAGACCTATAAGTATCCATTTCTTTAGCTTTGTTTGTGCTCGTGTAGCCAACCATTGAAGGCATCTCAAAATGACTTGGACTTTTCAGATAAAGAAGTAGTAGAAACTTGCTCCTAACATAGCAAGGTACTATTTTGGCTGTAGTAAGATGGACAGCAGTACGATTAAGCATTCAACAACAAGCTGCATGATAGAATGTACAATACTTGAACAGATCTTTAAACTTGCATTTTAAATGCTACTTATTACTTTGATTCAGTGAAATACCTGCAGTATCTAATAATTGGTAATGTGACTGGTAAGCTACTGACCATTTCAATGCATTGTTCTTACAGAATCCAAAAGTGAATTGAGGAAGAGTGTCATTTGTGCTAAATTTTACCAAAGTTTGATGTACATAGTGCTGTTGACTAGTAGTTATACACCCAGATGCATTTGTTTGACACCCATATCCAAGAGTGAGTGGATAATGATGATGTGAGACATATAAATTTTAGTATATTATTCTCTTTTTATGCATGGAAAACTTGTTTTGACACCACTATGACTTTAGCTCAGTCTACAGGCCATTTACTTATAAGCTCATACAGAAGAATTGAATGTTTTAGAAGATCACACAAAATAAAGTTTATTTATTACCCAGTATTTTGCCCAATGAAAGATAGTTTCATATTGATCGTACATATTTTTAATTATTATTGTTAGAAACACAAAACGCAACTGAACACAGGAAACTGTGGCAGAAATGTGTATATATATCATGCACTAACTGTGTTAATAGAAGTGAGCTAACTTCATCAATACAACAAAATATATAACCATACTGGCATCTGTGCAATCAGTTTACTTGGAATGTCATGAATGAAAACTGACTGCAGCTATAAAAATAGAATTAGTTCCTAAGGAAGTTAATTCCTAACAATTACTTGCTTGACATGTAACAAAATGTCTAATACAAGTAATAGATGCTATTATTAGTTTATAGATTTGGGTATAATTGTTTCAACAAATACAAAAACAGTTTTTTTACATGACATTAAGTAGACAATAAAGTGGTCTAAAGATATGTTAAATAGAAGTATACATTGATAAAATTTTAAGAACTTTATTGCAAAAATGATTGCACTGCTCAGAATAAACTCCCTGCTACTGAATAATACTATTTGTTCATTTCAAATTAATTATTTGAAAATATTATGACCATCATTTAAATCATATTATGTTTCAATTTATAAAGTCTAGAGTAGAAAAAATTACACAAAACTTTATGGTATAAAACTTTATATGTAGGAACAATTTTTTTTAAATAGGAAACATGTTTCTTGTTTTTTGTTTAAAATGGTTATTGAAGTGAGCTATTTTTCCTCTATTTTTTAATATCTTGTTATTATTACTAAATACTCTTCTACAAGGCTATTAGTTTAGAAAAATTTAGAGTGCATGTCATTACTGATGCTACAAATAAATTTTTGTTTAAAGTCCATTTGGAATTTTTAATTTTATGAGTATTATAAATAGCTGATTTTTTCAAAAGTGGAAGGTAGATATCAATTTAGGTTACAGGATAAATATGGGATACACCAAGTTTAACAGGACCAAATTTATTTGCTGCATCAAAGAATTTCAAAAAGAGTTTGTAGCACATTAGTTGATGGTGCCATAAGATATTTTCCTTTTCCATTTAATTTAATTCACTTACAGTCTAATCAGTAGTAAATATTTGCTAGGAATGATGAGACTCTTTATTGTTCGTTTTTTGAACTTCCTTATTGTTGCTTAAATTTCTACTGTTTTGGTTTGTCTCTTTTACAGACATTTTGATGCTTGTGATCAGTAAAAAAAGATGAGCAGAGTTGTTTAATCAAATTCAACTTGTTTGAGTATCCGTATCAGCACAAAACTATCTTACGTAAGCACTCAATGCACAGTGCCTGTCCACTACATTTGATTTTAAGATGAAAAAGTGGTGTGTACCATATATATAGCTAATTGTTGATGGCATTGCATCAGAAGTATGCAACAGTAATGAATAAAAAACAAAGAGATAAAACAAATGAAACTAATAATTAACTAAAAAATATACATAAAATCAGTACAGAATTATACATATGTTTTAAAACTGCATATTTCAATCATACCTAGTAAAATAGATTAGGTAAAATATTAGTGTACTTGATTGTATTTTAACACAGTATTATTTTTTTAACACTTATTTTCTAATTACCTTTTCAATGAATAGCTTGTAAACTAGATTAATTGCTGTATTAGTGTGCATTAAAAGCAAACAAGTTTGCCTAGAGTCTTGTAGTTTGAGCACATGTAAAGTTCAACATAGATTTACTCTATAAAATTGATCTGTAAATGCGTGTTGAAATAATGGCATATATTTTGGATTGCACTAAAGATAGTAGCACACAATTATATTTCAATAAAAAATTACTCTAGAAATTTTATATCCTTTTGCATTGCACTTTTTTAATGAGATTTTTACATTGCAATAGTCAAATATCTGTAGTTTAGTCTTTAAAAAATCTGCAGTCAGAGTAATATTTTGCATCCAATTTGCCCAAAAGATAATGAATTTTCAACAAATAAACAGCAAATTTTCCATATAACTAAACTGATAATGTTACTAAATTCATCCATTATACAAGCAATACTGAGCTATAATTGCAGTTACTATAGCATCTTTGACTTAGTTATGATATGTGCACTAAAAATTTGTTAGTCTTAGCAAATAACTCAACAGATTAAGTTTCAAAGTCTAATTGTAGACAAGACAAACAAATTCAGAACAAGACAGAATGGAACAGACTAGAAGCTATAAATATATAGTTGATTAACAAGACTAGAATACAGGATCACTAAGGTAACTTGCATGATCAGATATGAATCTTCTAAATATATTTTATGGCTCAAGCTCAACAATGACGTACCATGAATTATTAAGTTAAACAATGACGTACCATGAATTATTAATTTAAACAATGACCTGCTACTCTTGAAATAATTACATTTAACCGATTTTAGTCTTTATTGGATGCAGTAATCCCTACAGTATCTCAAAGAAAGTTTTGTTCAATACCTCTTCAGCAAATATGAATTGAACAATAGGAACTCATTGAAACACAGATGGTATAATGCATGCAACTCATACAAAGAAGGGTTTTAAATTTGTCTTAGTGACAAACACAAATGACCAATTTTAGTTATGGTTTTGTTGTTAGATACCATCTACAGTCATTCAAATGTTACCGAATTAGTAAAAATGAAACACCTTTAATTTAATATATTCTTTGACTTTAAGTGCCTTTTCATATAAATAATTACTCGAAAAATATGTGGAAAAACTACTATCCAATTAAAAAAACTGACAGAGGTGGAGAAATTTTGAAGAATAACACAGCCAGTTTGAAAATTTTTGCAAACAATAATCAACATGAGATTAGCACTACAGCACGAATAACACTGAACGAAATTACATCATTTTACCTTACATTACATCAAATTGATGTTTAAAGAAATGTACGAGTCATTTTTTTTATCATTGTGTAATGTACTTTTTGTAACATTATTAGCACAGACTTCTTTCTAGCGGCTATAGAGATATTTTATTTATAATTCAGAGAATCATATGCTGCACGTAGAAAACTGTAGATTTCGATTCTTTTTTGCTAAAATATCCATAACACTGTAAATTGTTATCTCTCATTCAATAAAAACTTCTAAGGTGGTTTCTATTCAATAAATGCAAAAATCATAATTAAAAGAGAGTCTTATGTTTAATAAAAACAAAAAATATTAAAATTTCTTAGACATTAATTATCTTCACTTGTTAACTTTTCCATAAAATACTCCACTGCTATCTAATAAACAAAGATTTACAGATATATGAAAAGCTTAATTGCAATCGAACTTATTCTCTTTAATAATTTTGTAGTTAGGCAAAGTTACTAGCGGATTTGCTGTCGAGTGTTTCTCAAACCAACCGGATACATTGCTGGTGACCAAGCGAAAATATTGCCTTTTCTGTTTTTTACACAGTGGTAAGAATTCATGAGGAGTTCTATCTGTCATCCAGTAAAGTCTGTTATTTTCCATCAAAGTTCCTTGGCCAATGTAATCACGAAGGTGTTCCATGTCGCCGTGTTTTCCTACCACGTGCTCAGGACACTCGATGATTTTATCCCATACTTCACATGAGTTTTCCACATTTGAAGCCATGTAAATTCCACCATAGAGATTTCCATCAAATCTCCATCCTTCGCCCCAGTGAAACGAATCATACACTCCACAGAAACCACCCCCTTTTTTAAAACGTCCTGGAGTTTCAGTATGAAGTCCTCCTCTTCGTTGCGAAGTTCCTTCATTTACGTAGCTTTCATGTATAGTAAGATAACCAATTTTGCCACGTTCTTCAGGCAAAACATTACATTTCGTAATCATAGGCCAATAGTGACGATATTTATTTGGCAGCGAAGATCTATCTCCCATTATAAATGGCATCATATTGACTTGGATGCCACGGTAAGGAGGAAATATGACGTAATCCCGTCTAATGTACCCTTTCTCCCCAGAGTTTATATGCAAAATCCATGATTCAATGACCAAGTCAAAGATAGTCTTGATGATGTAAAGGTGTCCTCGTAAGATACTTAAAGCGCTCCGCGAATCCACAGTACCTAAAAGTACTGTTCTAAGAACTCTATTCCTCCAATATGAACTGGGATGCACCGATGTCGTATGCTCCGCCATTGTCGACTCACTCACATAATACTAAATATAGCTGTAAGCTAGCCTTGTCGAGATTATCACGAATCTCTCAAGGAACTCTCAGAAAAAACTGAAAAACAAAACGTTGCTACGTGTCCCAGGACAAAATGCCAATTATCGAACATTCCGTTTATCAGTTTTTGGATTAATTTAAGCAAATTTAAAGTGTGAAATTTTCTTGTTTAATATGCAGTGAAATCTCCCAAGTCGGACACCTCATGATGAAATCTTGAATGTCCAACTCAAAGAAGTTTCCAGCATGCAAAGAACAGAGAAAAAAAAGTTTTTCAAACATGTTCTCAGACAGTGCTCCTGTTCAAGAAATTGTTGGCGATTTTACTGTTTTTCATCTGTTCCTGGTGAATAGTTGTTATATCTCTGGTAACCCATGTAAGACTCAAAACATCTGCTGCAGCATCTTCTTTATGGAATCCCATATAATTTTTCATTATTTCGAACAATCCTAGGAACTAAGTATGCATTGGTGATGTGCAGAATTTGTCAATTTCATGCTAAGAAGCTTTCATTTCTGTTTTGTCCAACTCAGAAGATTTATTTAATAGAATATAATTTTCTCTCACATCATCACTACCTTCTATATATGTATGAGTAGGCTCTTAATCGGCAGCAATGCCATTTGAAGTTGATAGTTGCTGAGTTATTTTTTAAAAGCATCAAATTCATTCGATTCCAACGCGTAAAAAATAATAAATAATAGTACTACTTGCTACTTCAGCCCAGAATAAATGTAGAAAACTTGATACTTTTGAGAGATTAACCGCTTAAACTCAATTGCTAACAACATTAAAACTGTTATTATCCGAAATATGGAAATGTAGCAGATACTTTCAAAAGATCATTCTAAAATTTTACATAATAGCAGCATCAAGAGATTAGACCCCAGCATTTATGTTAGGTAGAAAAAACAATAGCTTTATATTGACTGGATCAACTCTTGATTGACATGGTGCATTGTCCAGCAAAAGGAAAATCTTTTATCCAGTTTTCTACATTTTTAGTATCCAAATATTTTAAGTATAATTTAAATAAGCTTGCTGTTGGTCATCTGTACTTTCTTGCTTGCATACCAATTTATAAAATTTGGTGTTTTTTTTTTAAAGTAGTGTAGGATTGACTACATTAAAATTACAAATAGCTCAAGCTTTTCTCCAGTTGCTGATATAGTAAAAGCAACTATCATTTGCTTCATCACTAATTTACCAACATTTACTGCATATTAGGATACTTGCCGGTCCTACTACCTCTATAAGTTATTATTGCATAACTGCTCAAATATGTTTACCTATGTTTGCTTATATTTGCCTATGTTTGCCTATATCTGCCTATGTTCTTGATACACTTTACGTGCACTTTTCCTACTTTTTGCCTCTTTTTACAGCATTGTGCCTATTTTCACAATTGTGTCCTTATGCTAAGCATTTATATCAACACCATTTTTGTCATTCTTTAATTAATTTATTTGTTCTACACCCTCATGCAATGCCACATGTCATATTCTTCATAGTTTTGTAGAAATTTCTTCACTTACTTTCTACTTACACGTTCAATGTCATAATACCACTTTAGTAATGGTCAGATTCTCAACTCCTCTTTATTGTCTGTCACAGTACTTCAAATTCTGCATTCAAATGGTTGGATATTACTCTAGATTTATCATCAGTCCTATAACCTTGCTTTATTGAGCCTATCTTCTAATTATACAACTTTACTTCTGCTAAAGATAATTTCAAGGGATACTTGAATTCTAAAATAATTGTAAGTCTGTTAATGAAAGCTGTATTTACTTATAGATTAAAAGATTCGGCAAGATTCACCAGAGACTCAGTATTAAGGACACTTCAAGAGGGTATATTGCAGGAACTAGCAGAAACATGTTTATTAGTCCAGTTTTATGCTTTGTTCTTTTTTCCAAAGTTTAAAACTTTTATATGCTTTTTAAACATTTTTTTGATTTGCTGTTTGTTTGCTCTCTATTGCTCATTGAATTTTACCTCCTCTACTAAGTCTCATTGTCTACATATAAGGTATATATTATGTAAATATATACTTCTTCTTCCACCCTAACACTGCATCGGTTTTTACTGTCAGGCTTTCAGTTGGCATGCAACAAAAAAAAGCCTAGTTTCATAATAGTGAAATACATTTTCGTTTATAACCTACTAGCAATCTTATCAAGTTTGACTTCCAGTTTGGCACAACTTTTTTTTATTCATACTGGCACTCTATGCTGAAGAAGTCACAAAACTGGTAGAAGCTCAACATTGAAAATTCTATAGCCAACCATTTGATAAGAGCATACCTTTGACATATCTGGGTAATGATTAAAACTGTTTAAATAGTGTCCATAATTCCTAAGATAGTATGAATGGAAACTCATTGTTAGGAGCATGAAACACAACAGAACACAGGAAACTGTGGTAGAAATATGTGTATATTCATCATGCACTAATTGTGTTGATAGAAGTGAGCTAACTCTATCAACACAACAAAATATATAACTCTACTGGCATCTGTGCAGCCAATTTACTTGGAACATCATAAATAAAAACTGACCGCAGCTATAAAAATAGAACTAGTTCCTAAGGAAGTTAATTCCTAACATATATTGATGAAAGGTCAGCAGAACTAAAGACAAGCAGCAATGAGGTATTATTGCAGATATTTAGATGTTCATTATACTCAAGCTTATGAAGTTTGGAACCGTATTACCAATAAGTTAGTTTGACAAAATACTTTAGCTTCATTAAATCATCAGAGACAATTGCATTCAACTATATACTTGAATATCATAGTGCCAACCCTCATAATTTTATTTTTTACTCAGGCAAAAATGCAGCTTATTCAAATGGGCACAAAGTTTATATGGCTTCTGATTCTATTGAACCTTTAGAAAACTCAGTTGAACAACCAACAACCTAATATAAGCAACAATCAGTTTTCTCCACAATAACTAGATAATAATTTGAATAAGCTGCAGCTGAATAATGTTATACCATGCTCACTGTTAGAAACTAATTCCCTCAGGAACTAATTCTATTTTTATAGCTGTGGTCAGTTTTCATTTATGACGTTCAAAGTAAATTGGCTGCACAGATGCCAGTAGGGTTATATATTTTGTTGTGTTGATAGAGTTAGCTTACTTTTATCAACACAATTAGTGCATGACAAATACACACATTTCTGCCACAGTTTCTTGTGCTGTCGTTTCATGTTTCTAACACACTGCTTCCAAAATTATACATTCAAGAACATCTAACAGCACTTATAGCAGTAGGAATCAGATTTGGCACTATGTGCCCTAGTTGATAATGAAACCAATTCCAATGTCATCTTAAGCATCTTGAAAAAGCAATCAGAAAAATAATCAAAAAACTATAGAAGGTGACCCTGGTAATTTTAATTTTGAACCTGATATGATATGAAGGGCTACATCCCATAAAAAAATGTGGCAAGCCAGAATCAAGCAGAATACAATGTGACATTGAGAAGACTGTGTACCATTGGCATTCTACAGCGCCATTTTGAGGAAGTACGTAAAGTACTGAGTATTGAATCTGGATGCTAGAGTTAAGGCAATATAAACAAAAATTAGAGCCAGTAAACTCTGCACCGTTATCTGCATTATGCATTCAACGTGTAAACCTGCTGGAACTATGCATGCAAGCATTAGCCATTGATTATAAATATCTGTGTTGGTTATAGATTTAGGGGTATTCATAAAACAACTTTGGTAGCAGTCATTAGTGAGGGCTAGAGCAAACTGGCACCTTGAAAGAGGTGGGGGCAAATTAAGTCCAGCCAAGTCTGTGTATATTATGGAGAAGAGATTTGTGGTTATAGTTGAGATATGACTAGGCAATGGGCAATGAGTGCTATTTGCATGGAAATATATGAGATATAGTTTTGTTGTGCTAGAACTCCTACTTAGCCAAGCAAGGTTGACAAGATTCAAATGTGCAAGACAGAAGTGCCATATATCTGTTAAGACACTTTCAAATGGTACAACATACACAGAGGTGTCCAATTGCACAATAAAGTAATAGGTGCTGTTAGCAGCACACTGCAGTAGTATGTTGCCGTGATTAATGCAAAGATTGCAAGAGGTAAATGAGAGTGACATGGAGATACCATGGTGCTAAAGTTCACTAAAACAGATGATGTTGTGGTCTAGAATAGGAACTAGCAAAGTTGTGGAGGATAAGCAGGTACCATTTTCTGGTTGGATCCTGAATGGTAATTTGTAGGGAAGCAATTGATGAAGAGGTCAGGATACCACCATCAACCATGATTTCAAGTTGTGAATTCTATAAATTAGTACATTTTAATTTTTAACTCAGAAAAAACAATTAATCTTACCATACACAATACGCAAGTGCACAATTGTTGGTTTAAATTTTAGTGCACAACATTGCAAAAAAAGTAATAGTACAATGTGCACAATAGCAAGCAATGATGTAAATTATATATAGTACTGGCAGCAAATGGGCAAGGGTGCTAGTCAACAGCAACAGCGTTATTCCGCAGAGTAGCAGCGTTTGCTGAATGATACGCAAAGAGTAAATGGGATGAAGCAAAGTTTTGTCTTCAGTAATTTTGAGCACATCGGCCAGACATCCAATTATGGGAATATTTTGGTGGACAATGGAGATATAATTGTAAGCATTTGACGGAGATATAATTGTAAGCATTTGACGGAGATATTGGCATAAAAATATGGGAAACTATACTTAAAATAACCAAAAAAAATGTGGACGGTCGCCCAATTTGTGGAATAATGTTGGAACCAGAATTTGAAGATTTGTGTGAATGATATTTGTACAGATTGTTTTCTGTAGAGCAAGATATACTGTGATAAAAAAGTTAATGTAGAAAGTTTCTAGTTTTAGTTTTTCATATAAAAATTTCCATGATATCTGAAGCAAAATAAAAGAACAACTGTGAGCTCAAACCAAAGTCTATTGCATTCATAAAAGAGTCAATAAGTGCCTATTCTGGTAAAATTTCTTTCACCAAAAAATTTTGCTGCTAATCATTAAAATTATTGACACTTTCAGCAGCAATGGTCAATTTTTAGAATGGTGCCAAAATGAAGGCTACATTTGGCACATTTTCCTTTCATTAAAAAAAATTTACCCTCTGGGGCCAAGTTCAAAACAGAAAAATAATGAAAGTCACTAGACTTCCATTCACTATCACAGTATTGCCGTATTTATTTACTTACTATAGCTTTATATAGTATTACATACGAACAATATTAATATCCTTGTGATTAACCATTATTTTAGCTGCATGTGCTGAAATATTATATTTACTGTTTAGGCATTTTTGAAAATTACTTGAAATATTTTTTCCACCTTTTTACTCTGAAAATATTCTTGTCTAATAAAGTTCTATATAGAGCTACTGTATCTATCATCAGCAATATTCCTTTACTGAAGTTTAGGACCAAATATTTTAGAAATAATGCAGAAAATAGAAAACCACCAAAATTCAATTCAATACATGTTGCACTCTTACTCACAAAATACATTAAAATTTCCATGCTGTCCTGATGTCATTATCATGTCTTAGAACACCTTAAAAGAGTTGTAAGCCTTGAGAGTTTCTACACTTTTAGCTCACAGAAGTTCCCTGCAAAACCACTTTTACATTTACATACGTATACTCCGCCAAGATTATCATTGTCGTAGATATTGGCATTACTGCATTCTCCACCATTCAAGCAAGGGTTGGGAGAACAACTTGTGGGGCGGGTTTTAGTAAAACATGCGTACTCATAGCCGATATATGAGGTTGGGTAGATTCTTGGCTCAGAATAAATTTTGATACATTCATCAGTACTTGGACAACACTTGTCGTGTCGATCTGAAATTAAATATAATTTTTTATGAATCGATATTGCCATCGATAGTAACATTTATGTATTTTTTAAGTTCTCGGATAAAATAATTACTATTTTCAAGTATACCTCAACATCATAGCAGCACAAAAATGAAATGTAGGTGATAGTTAAAGGGAAATATTGGAAGTGCAACAGAGGATTTTAATTATCATACTTTGCTACCAGGTTAAAGTAAAAAAATCTGCACTGCCACTGAAAAGCCACAATAAAATATTTTAATTAATCTTTCCAACGAAAGGTTCAAGTTACTGAGTAAAGATCAATACTTGCCCTTTCGTGAGTAATGTTTAATATAAACACGCCTAATATGAGTTTTTAAAAAGCTATGATTGTCAAGTAGCACCACGTGCTCTTGCCGACAAAATTATTTTTCTTCAAAGTTCAGGAGTGTCTTGGTTGTGCGCAAGTTTAACCTAACCGCATATTGCAAACTTAGCTGGAATGCATAAACTTGAGAAAATTTAGAGTGGACTATGATTCAACTGGAGGATTGAATTTCAGTGAAAATGTCTTATTTGAAATATGTCGGAAAGCATTTGAATGAGCCAAAAATTTACAATCATTTACAAACTCTCAGTGAGTAAGTCAAATCCAGCCTTTTTACTAACAAAATCGGAAAATAGAATATGAATAATGTTGAAAGAACAATGTACAAGTTTTTGGACACATTTAATTGAATGCGTACTGTAACTATAATGAAGAAGAAAATCATGTGTCTTTGCCAACAAATATTCCCATTTACTTTTTGCTTTCATTGCAAAAATGAACACATTTGCTTACAATATAAATTACTGGTAAACATACCTGTAATTTGAGAGCCCAATGGTTCACGTTTCTCCCCACATGGGGTCTCTTTGGGTCCACACGTAATCTCACAGTACTGGCCTGCGTAATTACCAACCTCATCACATTCACATGTTGTTCTCATATAACACCACCGGAATGTATATTCTCGTGGCCATGCAACCCCACATCGAGCACCATGCATACAAGGGTTATCCAGTAGACATTCATCATATATAGTTGGCATGATACAAGGAGGTCCTTTAGTTCGACAGCTGATGTCTACATCAGAATAATCAATGTTCTTAGCTATCTGATAGGTGCAGCACTCAGGGGTGCTGCAGTCACCGCACTCCCCGCAACTACATACAAACAGGCATTGGTGCATCAACAATTCAGGTGCATGCACTCATTAGTTTGCTGCAACTTTCTTAACATACGTACATATAAGGCCTTGACAACTTCACTTGTTTTTCAAACAGAAAGTAAGGTCCTAAAAGTCAGTCATTCACTTTTTCTTAATGCTTTGTAAACTATAAAAAAAATATTAATTCAGTTTTTTTTCTATATTTGCAAACCTTTTAACTTTCTAAGTTTTTTTAATTTCATGACTTGAAAAAGAATGAAAGATTTGAATCAATAGTCAGTCGAGGGGGGGGGAGGGGATCTTTTTACTTGAGTAAAAATTAGCACAGCATCACTTGTATATAGCATTATGCAGTATGTATTAGATTATTGAAAAGAAGAGGATGAAATCAACAAAATCTTTGAAGAAACTTAGCCTTACTAGTTACCATTATAGAAGGAACCATTAACTAGAAACAAAATCATCAGCCCAGCATGACTAGAATTGTAGTGCCCAATTTAAAAAAAATGTTTTCTAGTTAAAAAAAATCATTTCAGCACAGAATATTCGGATTTTTAAATCAGTGCCAATTTCAGTGTACTGGTTCTATGTAAATGCTCTCTTGATGTTTATCTTATTGATAACGTTAAACTCTTTTCATATTTTCCGCTCAAATTTAGACTGCTGTGCACCATGGAAGATAAGAATGCCAATAAAAATACTTTTAAACTTTTGAAGTTGAATACCTTGTATCTCCAAACATCTAAGTTGGCTGGATAGTGGACAAGACGACTAGTAGTTTTGCTATTTGATTTACCTTTCATAGACGGACACCTTCCACTAAATCTGTCACCACAAATTTTTTTCTTATAGAAAAAATGTGGAATAACTGAACAGTAAACCACTGTATTTTTACTACCAAATTTAACCCATAAATGGCTGGAATAGAATGTAAGAGATTTGAATTACATAACAATATTTTTGTAAAATTCACAATTAACTACTTTTTTAGCAGCAGTATATGAAAATTTTTCAGTAATTTATTCATTATTTGAATTTTTCTAAATTTCTTTCTATCCCTTGTGTACCCAATATAGAGTTGGAATTTGAAAATTTGGCTGTGAAGCGTTCAATTTAGAAGGTTTCACTTACTAAATATATGTTAATCATTTGGTATACGTTCAATTGCGTACCTTTTAGGACAGCAAGTGTAATAGCCACAGTCTCCATAGTGCGTGACATTAAGAATGCCATCACTACAGAAGCCTTTAGAACAATAAACACGAATAAAAAGAAGATTATTTGTGATGTTAAAATCAACTTGAAATGCAAATATTGCATTAAAAGACAATATAATAGGAGTAGGGCTACTCCTTTTTTTAAATCATTTTGCAATAAAACAACTTCAAAAATTAACAACAAAAAGTATAAATCGAAAGTGCCCACTTGTGTTTACATTACCGCTAATTAAAAAGTTTCTAGAAAACATGCCCAAAAAAGCATTGTTTCCTCTAGTAACATTACTGAATATTTGATCTCCAAATCATAGCTTCTGTTATGAGTGCATATGCATACATATTTACAGCCAGTATATTAAAAATAATTTTAAAGTTAAAGTATACTATTTGTAATATAGCCTCGATTTACACAAACTTCAAACATTCACCTGACACATCAACGGTGGGTAAGGGAGTGGGCAGGGGGGTACCAGCTCCTAATACACATGGAAGTTTACCGGCCCCACAAGAGGTTGTAACTTTACTAGTACAACAGTTCGCTGCACCCCCATTTCGTTTGTCGCAGCCAGTACCACCACATGTGCCACAGCTTCCAGGGCAACATACCTTGCCGAAAGAATCTAGAATGCCTCCAGCAGGACATTTATTCGTTTGAGCTGTTTCCTCCAAAACATATCGATTCAAAAGTAATGCATTCAAACTATGGTTATATTATTTCAAATGCACCCTAAAACATGTTATAAGAAGGGTTATCTCATGAGCAGCTAATATAAGCAAGGTTTTTATGTAATGAAATAAAAAGTCCATAACATCTAATAACAGTAAGGTCAGGGCTACTACAATTATTAGTTCAGAGATATAACCTATGAGTGAGAGGGTTCAGACCTAATCCATCTCAGCTAGTCAATCATATATTTAGAAACTGGCTAATAGTATTCATACCTATAACAAATAAGCCATAGGTTGAAGAGCGATAGCTGACAGAAAAAATATGATATATGATGCTAAGTGACTTACGTGGTGAAGTTCCAGTTCCAGTCTCAGCTAACTTACAGGGTGGTGGATTACTACTGCATGATTTAGTGATCTGGCTGGTGCAGCATGCTGCAGAGCCTCCTGGGCGAAGGTGACATCCATTTCCTCCGCACTGGCCACAAGATGAAGGGCAGCACAGTTTTCCAGTGCCATCAGCAATGGATCCAGTAGGACATGAGGAGGTTGCTGGAGGGCTAGTTGGTTTAGTAGCTGTGATAGCGAAATGAGTTAGTAGACTTCAGAGTTGTTAAGAATATATAAAATTTGATGCTATAATTTACTGTGAAGCATTATTATAGTAGCAGTGTATAATTTTGAATGCCGAAAATGCCATCTGTGAAGTATGGTACATTGATTAAAGTAAAAGCAAAATCACATGATACGTTCAATAAAAGCAGGCAAAAAAAAGCTGAATGTATTACTTACTGCCAGAGAGTATACATGGAAGCTTTCCAGTAGAGCACGAAGTGCTTATTTGGCTAGTACAACAAGCAGCTGCACCGCCAGTTCGAAGATGGCATCCAGTACCCCCACATTGGCCACAACTTTTAGGACAGCATGATTTACCAGATGCATCCAAGATGCCACTTGTTGGACATGTAGCTTCGAAATGATAAAGGTGCCATTTTCATGTTATTAAAGTCGCGATGATAATCTACAAATTCAATAAAAAAATATAGCATCACCTAGAGCACGGTTTGAGAACCTATCTTCCCCAGAATTATAAGCTGTCGCCGTACGCGACATGCATTTAATGCCTAGAGCAATTGAAATCAACGAGATTTTCATATCTCTAACTTTCAGATCACCTTCCGTATATTTTTGGTTGTGGTCCTAAACGAGTGCGTCGCTGCTATAAGAGTCTCGGAACAAAGTTGATTTTCCATTAGCGGCAAGAGGAAGGAGTCATTACCGGAATTTCATGTTCATGAACGGTTAGTGCCTCTCAAACAATGGTAATATCCGAACGTGCAAATATCTGAAATTTCTTAATCTGCTCAACCTCCGTCATAGAAAGGCAAATAGCAAATGCTACTCCAGTAAAGACACATATGAACGTTTTTTTTCTTTTAAGATGAAAATTAGAGGTGAAAACCAGGGGCCACCAAAAATTATGACTTTTGCAATAAGTTTAAGTGCCTACGCTGTCTTCCATATTAAGTCTTGATAATACTAACTTTGTCCAACTAAAAATTGGCTATTCCAAAGAATTAGTGTTATTAACACTGTTTCTGGATTGATACTAATTAGAGATTAGGACAAATAGTTATAATAGTATTATCATAATCTGAGACAGAATTAGTGCTATAGAAAAATATTTGACGCGTGGCTAGTAGCAGCCATTTTATTTATCACTTATATTTAACATCAATCATCAATTCATTACCGCAGTTGTTGTCAGTATCTTCTTTCACTTCTTTTTCAACTTTGTCAAAGATGGAGTCACTACAAAGAAATGTTCCTTTCAAATACTCAGGGTATTACTTTAGAATTTCTTGCAACTGTGGCTTAAATTGCTACACATGTCATTTACCTGCAGTGATGTAAACAATTGAATTCAAATTATTAGTTCAAAATCTAAAAAAAGCAATTAATTCAAATAATTTTTAAAAATAGTACTTGTGTCAGGAATTAACCCGTAATACGGTTAATCCCTTATCTTTGTAGTTGCGGATATTCTGACAACTTGAAATATG
>JAULBW010006515.1:0-16954 GCA_032358265.1 Vaucheria bursata | reverse complement strand
GGAGTTGTATAGATTCTAGCGTATATGTATATTATATTGTAGTCTGGCTAATGTCGATTGCATATGTCCGGCATTAGTTGTTAGTTTACATTGCATTTTGTTTCTGACATTCAGTGTTGGAAACACATATAATAAAGTACGTGTTTTCTCGTTTAATCTTATTTTTTGTTGTTGGTTGGCGTGCCTAACAGTTTTGTTCCAAATTTTTATTATTTGTTTTTAATCTTGGAAGTTGTTCCTGATCACTTTGAACCTTTTTTCTGACTATTCCTGACAGAAAGGTCAACCTGACAGCTGTTAAGACTTGCAACAAAAGCAATTTCAAAGGAACAAGAAAGAATAGATCAAGGAAACTTGACAAAGCAATGGAGATAGATCAACAGTAATACAAAAAAACAAGAGAAAGGAATGGAAAGTAAGCGTATTCACTTTATATGTGTGTGTGTGTGTTTTCACTAGTAAATGAAAATACAAGCATGAAATATATAAAAGAATAGTTTATGACTAGCTTGAACTTAGTGACTAGTCACATTCTCATTGGCTGACTTGTAAAGCATCATCAAGTAAGAACAGAAAATAAATTTTCCCCGGTTGATTTGTGGAGCAGAACATATAATATAGTACAATCTAAAACATACGGATCTAAAGAATAACTGCAGTCCTAACAGCATTGTGCAAATCTCAGCTATAGTCTACTGGCTGATGGTACCTAACTATCACTAGTACTCCTCCAACACCCGATGTTATTACCATCAAGAACTTTGCTATGGAGCGTCATACTGCTTCATTCCAACCCTTGTCTGTCTACAACCTCTTAAGAGATGGTGTAACATAAGTATAAGACTCTTCCCAGTAAAAAAGTAAATGTTGTTTAGGAGCTTCACTAAAGTATTGCTCTTGGTGCTCATCTCCCTTGGTTGTGCATTTGCCTTCATCTGCTAGACATATGCACTTAATTTCTTTACCAACACCATTCAATTCCACTATGGACCTAAAAAATCCTATAAAATACAAATATGGGGAGTATCACAAGAGGCTACTTTGACTCAGTAACTGTAAAACTATGCCTATCTGCAACCTTTCTGATGAAAATGTATTTTCAACAGGTCAGAAACCTATCACTAGGTCAATGACTGCTTCAATGCCAGTGCTCAGTCCAATAGAGCTTTTTATTTGTATCTCTGTAGTTTAAGCAATCACCATTGAAAACATCTGAGGCTGGTATTGTACATAATCTATTTTACATGTCACACAACTCTCCATTGATAAATGACACTCCTCCTTCATCTAGTTATGCTAAATCAGTGCACTCAGCCCATGTGCCCAGTCCCCATACTCTTCATTGCTGTGAATCTGTTCATTTTAGACCCAGCGGTTCATTCACCTATAGTATCACATCACTTTAGTACATGTGGTACTCAATATTGTCATGATCATCCTATGAGGCATTTTTATGAGGTTCATAAAAATCTGATCACTCCATTCTTCAGTACATCAATATCATCTATGCTGACAATGTGACTATCCCAAAAGTAGACATGTATCAATCTGCTATGCCTCAGCTTTCAAAAGCTAGCAAAAATTCTGTGTCAATACTGTGTTCCAATGAATTGGCCAAATCTTGGCTTTTGCTTGCAACATCCCTCAAGTCCTACTTCATTTCTGCTAGGGTTAATCTCAATTTCTTATCATTCCATTCTTCTGCAGTAATCATTCATAAGAAAAATGCTTCCTATGGCCCATTCTTGACCAATCCCTCAGGGGTTCTGCACTTGGATATTTCTTGTGTACATTCACAGATAATGGCATTGTTTTCTACAACTTTCTTGTCAGTTGTTTTGAGTCATCAAGGCTTAAGACACTCATAAAATTGCATTGTAAACTTGAAACTCTTTGTTTCAATAAAGACCTTTTCTTATTCATTTTGGAATTTAGATTCACTTGTGCTAACCTATCTATATTAAGTCAAAACACTGCTGGTGCTGTCCTTACAGCCCATTTATTTTGGAACCTTCCTCATGACACATGTAACGTGATGGTCATTGTTATTTTTTCTAAGAATGAAATCACATCTTAGCAAGCATACCCAATGGTTGCAGTCTTATACATGGCTGAGAAGTCTCATATGTTCCACACTGAGCACAAAACTTTCAGTTCTCTAAATTCAGACCATTTTAAGTCTGATAAACCTGCACATAGTGCAAAGGGCACTTTTTCCCATGAAAAATCTGGAAGGGTCTCTACAAAGGTCTAACCCACTAAGTCTAAAGGCAAATCTAGATCAAATACTTCTCAGTCAATTGCCATGTGCACAAGTCCAAATTCAAAGGCTGGTTATCAAGACTTGCAAAAGAAGGAAAAGGATTAAAGAAACAAGAACAGAATAAGGAAGATAGATAACAGCAAGAAAGAGAACAAGAAAGATAAAGAAATGCAAGTGCATTGACTTTATATGTATGTCAGTTAAGAGATGTGTGTGTTTGTGTGTGTGTATGTATGTGTCTCCACTAATGACAAGAAAACATGAAATATAAAAGAATAACTAATGACTAGCTTGAACTTGATGACTAGCCTCATTCCTATTGGCTGATTTGTGATGAGTCATCAAGAATAAGAACAAAGTCTCATTGGCTGATCTGTGAAGAGTCATCAGAACAATTCCCTATTGGCTAATCTGTGAAAGGTCATCAAAATAAGATTACAACTAAATTGCCACTGGTTGTTTTTGTAAAGAGTCACCAAAATATATGAAACAGAACAATATCCCAATGACTGCTTTTGTAAAGAGTCACCAAAATATATGAAACAGAACATAAAGTATAGGGTATTCTGGAACATGCGGATCTAAGGCATAGTTGTAGTCCTAATACCAACTAGATACATTGTGAAACCTTCCAGAAAATTCTCATGATTAGGGTTGTTAACCTACTGTCTCTCAATATCTCACAAGGGTAGTACTATTTGGTGTATAGATGACTTGTTCAAAAGCCCAGTGAAGTAAAGCACAACTTTTGTTGGTTCTCTTACACAGGTGCAGCAAAACTTTATTAAGACTACTTAGTTCTTGATTAAAACTTTATATTATAATAGGATGATGAGTTTTGAAGGTTAGGGTTTATTAGATGCTAAACCCAAAGATACTGAACAACAAAAGAACAGAAGTTTAAGAAGTCAAAGTTTTGATGGCAAGAGAACAAGAAAGCAAGGAAGCACAGAAACTGAGAAAATGGTGAACTAATGATGCAGCACTTTTAGCAAACTGTAACGTAACAGATACTAGGAAGAAGTCATACAGTATTGTCAGGATACTTGCCAGTCCTGCTATCTCTTTAAATTGTTACAGCATAACTGCTCAACTATGCCAATTAATGTTCATCTATATTTTACCTATACCTCTTCTCACATTTTTGCCCCATTTACCTAATTGTGCCTTTTATTTTAATTGCACCTTAAATGCCAAACCCTTTATGTCAACACCTTTGTTACAATCCTTTATTAACTCTGTTGTCATGTACCTCTACAATTTGCCACGTCATTTTTCTTATAGTCTATTGGAAATTTCTAGGACTATTTTCTTCAACAAGTTCAACTGACAAAATAATCATTCTACTTTTATCATGCTTCCTCAAAACTCTTCTTTACCATCTTTTATTTCACTTCAAACTCCATTTCAACTGACTGAATATTATTCCAGAAGTTTTTAAAAAACTATAATTCTGCTTAAATTGGCCTTATTATCAACTACTCCTTTATTCCACTTTATTTCTGCTGAAGATAATTTCTTAGAACTAAATAATTCTAGAATTGTCACAAGCTTACCAATGGAAATTACAACATTTATTTATGGAGGAAAAGATACAGCAAGATTCAGTGAGATTCAGCAAGACTCAGAAAGATTTACTGGAGAGTCAATTTTAAGGGCACTTCAAGAGGACATACTGCAGGAGCTAGTGGAGCCACGTTTATTTGTTCAGTCTTGTGTATTTGTTCATTCTTCTCAATTGTCTTCAAGTTTAATAAAACTTTTACTTTATTAAATCTTATCTTTGCTTTGCTGTTTGTCTGCCTTCTACCATACATTCGACATTACCCCCTATAGAGCCACTTCACCTATAATGGTACTACTAATATGTTATGTTATTACACCCTTCTTCCATCCAAGTATATATTACTGTATTACTAGAAGTGAACTAGCAATGCAAGGCAGACAAATATCCAATTATGTGACAGGCCATTAGCAATTGTGCTGTGGCATTATTCCATTGGCTAAAGTTAGAACATGATGTCAGCAGTCGGAATTCTTAAATTGAGAATCTCCAACAGAAGCAATGATGCAGCTAAAACAAAATAGGATTAACTGGTAAGTGGTTAATTTCTAACACTTGTGTCAATTTTTTTGTATTGTCATGGGTGTTATGCAGTATGCTTGAAAACTTACTATCCTCCATTACATGTAAGCAAACACATAATATATCCAGTTATTATGCTGGGTGGTTGTCAGAAGTTTACTTTTATCATGAGTTAATTCCTTTTTCACTTATAGCTGCAGATATTCCTTTTGGGCACATTCTTTATTCATGTCTAGGCACATTCTCAAAAGTGTCTAGTTGCACAATAATTCTCAAATTGGTAATGCTATGCTGGAGAAGTGCTATCACTTGTCACAATACAGGTCAAGATATAATGTGTCAGAAACTAATAGACAGATAACAATAACACAAATGAAGAAGAGAAATGTTTGATAGATGTAGATTATGTTAGTTCCTCATAATGTTGCAAGGAGTAATCTTCACTGTTAGGATTCTTGGGTGAATGTATAGCTAAGTATGATAATATTTGGAAGCATCGGGATTCGAACCCAAGACCTTGGTGCTACTAATCGATTTTCGTACTGTTGAACCATCAACTCCCGAGAGGTAGGGGGTTTTAGGGGTCCTAGTATCTGAGGACAGGGCAGATATCCTGACATTCACAAGGTCAAATATCCAATTACTCGTTAAAATACAAGTAATTCTTACTTTCTCTAAATTTGCCTAATTACTCGGGATTGGCCAATGGATTTGATCTGTTACTCTTACATATTTTACTTGTTTTGTGCGTCACGGCAGCGGTCATAAAAATACACAAACAGAGCCAGATATTGTGCTGGAAGTCTATGACAATACTCGGTCTGAGCAAAACAGAATGCCAGGCAGATATGTAGCTAAAATGGGCATGGCATCATGTTAAATGACCAATATACTACAAGTAGATATTTTACTTGATAGCAATATTGAGAGCTAAAATTGTACTGGATAGCAGTATAGCTAATAGCATGTAAATGTATCACTATATGATCTCCACTAAAACTGCACTGCCAACTGAGTAAAGCAGTTGAGCTACAACTTTTGTAAGGTATATATCAAATAATTTAAATGCAATACATACATATTTAGTTGACCAATGGTACACAAAACTAGAGCATTACTAGATCAGATAACTCATAAAAATTCTACCAGCATGCCAAAGGCAATCTCTAGAAAGCAGCCTGAGCATGAGCAATGAACAGCCCACTCGTAGCATTATTTACACTTATTTCAATCTAACTAGCTTACTATAAATATGGGAATGAATGCAGATGGATCTTACAAACTGATGCAAATATGGGGTGGAATTATTGGTCATCACTTTTATGTGTTGAAATTGCCACCATAGATTGTATACTCTATCCCTACCCCTCGAGCGTAATCGTGCAAAATATTTGAGGACTAGTAAAGAAATTATTTTCTTAGAAATTTTATTGAGCAAACTGTTTTTGAGTTAACATTCTCGCGTAGATTGTTACTATTGCCTTTGAATGCGTGCAATGTGTGCTTGTTCAAGTGCAGTTAGACAGTATTAGGATTGCATTTTATCACATTTAAACAGAAATCAATTGCAGAGTGAAATGACTTCTACTAAATTTGACGTTAACTGGCAATTTCTCATGAGAATGCGGCAGAACACTGCATGGCAATCATCTAAGAATGAATTATCCCAAGAACTAGAGAAGGCATTCTGTACCCCTGGCCTGGCTAAAAAATGGCTAACTTCTACAGTCATTGGAACCGATGGCAATAATGTCCCGTTTATAAAAGATTTTTATCTGATGGAAGTGCGCCTAATTGCCACAGGTGAAGTTAGAATTATTCGCTGTAATACTGGTGAATAATCATCGTTTTGGAAATTGTATAAAACAGATTACCACCTGTACACAAGCATATTATATTGGATGAAGCCAAATCGAGCAGTTAAAATGTCATTTTTTGTTTTTTTGCGTTAGTAAAATTCCACGAATCCGCAAACTTTCGCTGAAATTTGGAAAATTCTTGATTACTTGAGGTTTAGTTTTTCGTATTTTTCATTTCATGGTCTCTTGGACACCTCAAATAATTTACTTTAAATTACAATTGCTATTTTGCAACTATTTTACTACAAAAAGATTACATGGGAGTTGGTTTGTGACCATGTTAATTTTCTGCAATTTATGAGTCAAGACATCATCAAGCTATTTATCTAATTAAATTATTCAAGTTACAAACAGCCTCATTTCTTATTAAGTTCTAAATTGAGTTTTATTTTCATCTATAAATTTAGTTCTATCCCATCATCATTGGTAAATAATAAATACAATAGATAAATTGGCATCTTTTGACTTTTTGTTTTGTTTGCAGCTACTTGTAAAGCTCCACCAGGAAATCTTTGGGAATATAAAGAAAGTGACAGTTGTTGGAAGTCCTACAATTTAGCATCATGTGAACTTCTTTGTGTTGCTCGAGGTTCAGAAAGAACAAGTACAGTGATGTACTCATCTGATGACAGCAAAACGTATTTATTCGAGATAGATTTTAAACTTGAGCAGTATGTAAATTACTCAACTAACAAATCGCACAGTATTCAAATTAACAATGGATGCCAGTTAATTCCAAAATTTCCAGGCAAGAATATGTTTTATTCTATTTTGACACAAAACTCGGCAATTCTTTGTTTTGGAGCAAAGCTCATGTAGGCATTTGACATATTATATCTCATTCTCTGATGGCAGGCAAAACTAGCACAATCACTTGGAAATTTATCGTTTATTTTTAAATGTTTTATGTCCATATTTTTATCAGCTATTATATTGGTTCGATAATTACTATACATAGTTACATTGACCACAAACAATTCTGATAAGAATGTTTCAGCCTTATTCTTATCAATGTACTTAGTCTAAAAATACTTGGTCTTCATAAAGTTAACTAACAGTTTAATGATGCTCTAATTTTCATCATATCACATTATGAAAATTCATTTACTATTTTGGTTGACGAACAAAAATTCCTACACAGCTATTGTCAAGAAAAATATAAAACTGAATTCTAATTGTGGTACTATATCTAATATTCATAAATATGTACAATCATTGCCTAATTCATGTTTCAATATCTTACCTTCCTCTCTGCATGTATCCTATCGCTATTTAGTGCGCATAAATTCGCATGCTTTTTAAAATTTATGAATGCAATATTCGTATTTAAAATCTTTAAATTAAAGGTCATTTTTATATTTTTGCCATAAATCTTCTCTGTATAATCAAATTATTTCATTTTTATAAAGTGTTTTTTGCTTTTGTATCAGTTGGGCTTTGTTCAGAATCTGCAAAAGAGTCAAGCCACTTAAATACTAAGGAAGTGGGTGTTTTACCTGATGATGTAGAATTGGTAAGTAAGGTATTAATCGTTACATATTGTAGACATATATGGTTATTCAAGTGATATAGAATTAACATGTATGTCAATGCATAAAACCTCCTTGGCTAGGTTATTTTTTAAAACTACCAACTTCTGTTTAATATAATTTTAAGAATTTTCTTATTCATAGTTCTATTCTTAATTCTTTTTATTTAATTCTATTTCTATCAAGAGGAATGTCGTTGATGACACGCAAGTAAATATTCAAAAAGTAATGAAGCAGTCTGTAGAGATGAGGCATATGGATGGAAAGAACTCAGTTATGGAGGATGAAAGCCATCCTGATGATATCTTATTTGTGCAAATGCCTTATTTGTTACAGCAGTTGGAACTAAATTCTGGTGAGTTCAAGAAAGTCCAGAATATTCCAATTGGTGCTGGAGGATATGCTAAAGTTTATAAAATAAAATATAATGGAGAAGTCATCGTTGCTAAGGTAGGAGAATGGAAGTTTTATGAACCACAACTACATTAATTGTATTGATCATTTTTATAAATTTCTTGATCCAGAGTTGCAATCAGCTCTGAGATTTTATATCAGAGTATGTGCAGTGAAGTTGGTTTAGATTTTAAGTGATATAGTTAGTTTTACAAATGCTGCAATATTGCTTTTGTTTATAACATTGATTTAGTAACGTTTACATTCATACATGCGTATATAATTTATGCTGTTTATACTTTGCATCCATTAAAACCAACAAGTTAGCTTAATTTTTGAACATGGCCTTGCAGAGCTGCGCTTCAAACCTCAAGCTCGATACTAGTGCAGCAGCAAGCCAGCCACAGGCCAGTAAAAAATCCCTCAGGCGCCTCGTAGGAAAGGAGCAGCACCAACAAGAAAAGCCCATTTCCATCAGTACTCCTAGTGAGAAGGCTATAGCAGTCCCTGCTGCAGCTCAGGTTGTTCCTGGCACCCCACTTTTCACAGACCTGTTATCTAGTAGCTCCCCTCATCACATAGCAGTTCCACCCTCCCCAACGACTGTTCTCTACAACCAAAGGCTTTCCCAAGGCATAGCCATCACCCAGCCCCCAAAAGACTGTCCAAAGGCCCAAGCCATGTGCAGCACTCAGCCAACGCAAAGACCAAGTGCCCCTTTAGCCAAGGCTGAGACAGTAGGCACAGTGCCAGTGCAGCACTTGACTGCCTCCGGTGGGCAATCCATATGGTTGTTTCTAAGAGAAGGGCATTGACAAGCCCAAGTAACCGAGCGCATGGACAATGCACAGCGCCAGGTGGTGCTGCCTGTTGTCTGTGTGCCTGACTGCAAGGTAGCAGCACTCCTGGGCTATGAAGCAGGGCAGATAGCACAACTGTTGCATGTAGCCAAGCAAGGGTTAGCCAAATTTGTCTATGTAGGCAGGCAAGGCTTGCTAGGCGGGATGATGCCAGGAGAGGGTGCTTCTGAATACAAAGCCAGGGAGACATCCCATTATCCTAGAAGGGGTATCTTCACCCATCAGGAATCAAGCTTAGCTCTCCAACAGCGCATGGAGCAAGGAGACATTCAAAGTACAGAAGCCCTGGTAAAAGCCCTAAATGACACCCAAGACCCAGAAGAGCAGCAAGCCCTACAACGCTGGATTGAAGCTTACATAGACTGGTTCAATAGAGAGCCGGTAGGCAATTTCACTCTGAAACCAGAAACAGTACAAGAATATAGCGCCTTGGTGCACATTCAACTAAGCATACCATTGCACAAAAAACTCTTAGACGGCTATTTTGATAGTGTGTGCCGTAAAGCTCAAAAGAGTAGTTACCATACGGAGGCGCTCTTGCAAGCCCTTGCCTACACGCTGCAGCATATTGACCCTCACGTTTTTCATGGAGACCCTGAGCGGCTACTTCAATTAAGCAAGCAGCTTTTGGAAAGGTTAGATGCTACAAGATCCTTCTTGCGAGCAACCTACCCTACCTACCGCCCTCTGCTTTATGCTTTACACCAGGCGCTGGTACTTATCGATCAGATTGCTCCTGGCAGCCTTTCTACTACCCAAAAAAACGGACTCTATCAACGATTCAAGAAGCAGCTCGAGGCTATTGTTGATGCAACCCAGTACTATCCTTTTGTCTACCACAGCTTGGTGCTGCAGCAAAGCTTGCAGCGCTTAGCAAGCCATGAACCACGCCAAAAACTGGAACGCTTGGGACAAGGCCTTCTAGGGGCACTTTACCTTACCCAAGGGATTGCCGCTTTCATGTCTCTAAGCCTTGATATAGATGCACTCCGTTCAGGATGCAAATGCTTCCAACAAGCGCGCTGCAGTGGACGGATTAAGGAAGGAAAATGGTATGAGCAGCTTCAGGCTATGCACTATGCCAGTATCTTGAGCCTCACTGAGACAGACAGCAGTCAATTTTATGAAGGATTGCAAGCCATTCAGGCTGCCCATATTAAGAAACCAGAAGAGCAGAAAGCTCTGCGTTTTGGCATTCTCCTGCAGCTCAGCACACTTGCATTGCAAGTAGACACCCCTGCAATTCGCCAAAAAGCCTTTAATGCGCTTGAGGAGCTGACCACAGGGTGGGCAGATGACCCAGACTTAGTAGAGGCCATGCTAAATGGTTTTGCAGCCATTGCTACACATGGGGTACAGAGAGAGGCAGCTGAAGATGCCTTAGAAGGCTTGATCAATAATAGTGATTTTGCAACGAGAGTCCCTAGCAAAAAGTTTTTACTTTGGTGTAAACCAACTGAAGCAAATCCTATCCAAGTAGCTATAGAGCGCTGGATGGGCAGGCAGCAGCTGGAAGAGAAGCTAAGCACTTTGCGCGCTACAGGTGAAGCTTCTACCAACGGCCGCTTATTTAAGGTGATTGGAAAGAACCTCGAAGACCTTCTACCTAAGCCTCTGCCTGAACAGCCTGAGCCGATAGGAGGTACAGCCATGCTAACACCCTCATGGGAAAACAGGCAGCAGTCCTGCTTTACAAAAGATCAATTGTTCAGTGTCATCAACAGTATAATTAAGGAATCAGCCCATCTAGCAATAGAAGTTCCTGCAGGAGTTTTGCAATTCCCCACAAAGCTGGAAATAGAAAATGCCCGTAAGGATTTACAATCACATTACCAACAATATAGCCATGTTACTCCACTTTTGGAAGGGCAACCCATACCAGTGCACTCCATCCAGTGCCAGCTCATGGTTCTGGAGAAGGTCAAGGTAAAGGAAAAAGCAAGCAATCAGGAAGCAGCACAGCTAGAAGGTAGCAGTGCAGAAAACCAGCTTGCTCAGCATCAAGAACGGCTGGAGTTAGTGAGAAACCCCATTGCCTTGGAAGCGCTATTTAATGATAGAAGTGTGGTAGCAGGAGGACCAGTCAAAGCCATTCAAAGGATATTGCTAACAGGGGAAGCAGGCACAGGCAAGACTACCCTGACCCGTAAGCTGGCTTACTTGTGGGCACAAGGGCAGTGGGGCCAAGAATTCCAGATGGTTTATCTGCTCCCTATCCGGACTTTGCAACAAAGCAAGTATGATAACTTAAATTATAGAAGGGAAGAGACCCTGGCTACAGCCGTTGTCAATAACTGCTTTGCAGGCAAGGAAGAAGAGGCCTTTAAGCAGCTGCGCCAACAAGTCAGTATGAGTTTAGCACAACCTGATACGTTGGTGCTGCTTGATGGTTTGGACGAACGCTACGGAGCCAACGAAGGGCTGATCAACCAAGCGTTAGGAGGCAAGCATAAACTACTTATTCTTTCCCGCCCTTACGGCATTGAGCAGGAGCGCCCTCTGGTAGGGCTATCCATAGAGCACGCAGGGTTTAATGACCTACAAATGGAGCACTACTTGAAAGAGTCTATGAGTAGTCATAGGCTAGCAGAAGAGCTGCTAGAGTTCCTAGAAGAGCAGCCTGCTATGCATCAGGTGGCCCATGTGCCTGTAAACCTGGAGATACTCTGTGCCTTATGGCAAGATGATGCAGCTGCAGTACGCCAGGAAAGCAAAGGCGGCAGTCTGGTAGTGCTATACCGCAAGCTTACAGAATACATATGGAATCGGTATGCAAACAGTTGTAGTGCTAAAGGACCAGCCCCTGCCAATCGAGAAGATATTTTCACTATGCTAGGGGAAATTGCCATCCGTGGCCTAAAACGAGGTCAGCTACTGATCAGTGGAGAGACAGTCAGAGAAGTAATAGAGGAACACCCACATGGAGAGAAATTACTCAGAGAGAGTGGACTGTTGTTAAAGGCAGTAGGGAGACAGTATCAGTTTCCCCACCTTACGTTTCAGGAATACTTTGCAGGTAAAAAACTTGCCAAAGACCTTCTTTCACAAGACACAAAAAGAAGAGAAAAGGCAAGGAAGTTCCTGGGAATGCACAAATACAAGCAGCAGTATGGAGTAACCCTATCCTTCCTAGCAGGAGAAGTAAGTAGGTTCCAGGGTATAGAAGGACTGCGCATACTGTTGGAGGTGCTCAATTCAGAGCCTCGAAAAAAAGTAGGGGTACAGCATTTACTCCTACAGCTCCAGTGTGTGCAGGAGTGGCTATGCCTGCAAGAAAAGGGCTGTGAAAGAGACAGAGACTGGACTACTTTCGAAAGAGACTGGACTACTCTTGAACAGGAGTTTTGCTTGGTAAGTGTGTTTGATAGATGGTTTGTAAAAATGCTAGAGCGAGTACACAAAATTGGAAACCTGAGGAATGCCTACCACTCCCTTGATAAATTGTTTGTAAAAGGGCTAAAGTGGTTATACAAAAGTAAAAATGTGGGTAACGCTTACTATGCCCTAGAAGAAGTCAGGAAAGTGCTAGAGTTTTTGAAGCCCATCCTAGAAAAAGTAACAGCGCTCAAAGAGGTAATAAAAATGGAGCATAGTTTACTAATCTTGCAAGATAGGGAGGAGGCTGATCCGCAGCTAGTGATTGAGTTGCTTGCTAATTTAGAGCAATTGTTGTGGTTAGAGACTCAATGGGCATTGGAAGAAAGTGACGATAGCGCTCAGGAGCACCTAGTGAGGCTCAGGAATAATGATGGGCTACATTTGGGACCTGATGTAAGAGTAAGGCTCACAGCCCTGCTAGAGCGCGCCTATGCTCAGATGCTCAAACGAGCAGTATCTGCTACTCTGCTGACAGGGCTACCCAATCTATTGCATGAGGAGCAAGAAAGGCTAGCAGCGGCATTGGGCCAGTTGGCAGCATTCCATCAAGAGCAGGGAAGCCAAACAGGATATTTATCCCATTACACCGATGCAGCAGTACTCTACCAACATATGCTACAGGTACGTGAAGGAGAGGCAGAGGAGGTATACAGGAACTTAGCCAAAGTGAAAGAGACAATGATAGCCAGGTGTGCACAAAAGAGCAATGTAGCTAGCAGAAGAGTAAGTCCGGAAGAGCTCCAAGCTGAGATAGCAAGCGATAAGAGAGAACTGCAAACTTTAAGAGAGGAAGCTAAGAGAAGAGTAGGCAAGTTAGAAGGAATGGAGATGAACAGTGAAGCATTGTACATTGCGGGAAACAGGAGACTATTTGCCGAGATAGCACAAAGAGTTGGGGCATTTTTAGCCAAGCTCTACCAAGAGAGTGAGCAAGCACTAGGACCAGCACCATGCAAATACACGGTGATAGGGCTAGGATCGATGGCCTTGCAGCAGATGACCCCTTACTCAGATCTAGAATTTGCCATTCTGATGGAGGACAATGAGAGCCAAGGGGTCTTAGAAGAGCATCGAGAGTACTTCAGGCAGCTGAGCCACCTGGTACACTTCAGGGTGATCAACTTGGGCGAGACGGTCCCTCCTACAAACAAATACCAGATCAGTTTGGCTCATCTAGGCAAAAGAGGAATCAATTTTGATTTAGGAGGGAAGACCCCTCTAGGAAGGAAGGATAAACAGTACTCAGTACAACCCTGTTTAATACAGCCAGTAGCAGGAATGATGCATTACTTAAGAAACGAAGGATATAAAACAACAAATATGGACAAGCTGCTTCCCTTTATTCTAGAGCGTACGTGTCATGTACATGGAGATGGGAAGTTGCATGAAGCATATGTAGAAGAAAAGCGTAAATTTTTCAAGAACAGCCAAACAGAGCAAGGAATACCTGTGTACCAAGCAAGAGCACTGCAAAAGCTGCTGGAGGGAGTGGTAGAGATGGATTACAGCCATGCAGGTGCAGGACGAGCCAAGTATCATCAGCAAGGAGACTTGGCAGACTTTGAACCTAAATTTGATTCATCGGATGCAGGGCGGTTGTATAATGTGAAGCAAGAGATCTATCGGTTACCTGACAGGTTGCTCTGTCGGTTAGCAATGTACTATGGGCTACTGCCAGAGAGTGGCTGGGATGCTGTAGATCAGTTGCGCGCTAAAGGCATCATCAGTGAAGCAGCCGCAGGGCATCTAGGGTATGCTGTGAGCTTTGCTATGCTATTGCGGTTAAGAACGTATCTGCATCATGACCAGCAAAAAGACGAGATGGCTGTGGTGAGTGGCACAAGTAAGGGGGCTACGCAGCAGTTAGTGAGTCAATCCTTTGCCCTTTCTGCAGCAGCGTTAGAAGCAGGAGGGAGCCTATTCAAGTACTACTACACAGCACTGCCCTTGCATAAGAGAATGCAGGAATTTTTCAATACCAATAAAAAGGCAGATAACTTCTTTGAATTACAAGCTTTTTACCAAGATGATGATGGAGTTAATGGGATGATATGCCAGCGTTTAATGCAGTATGAGACAGCCATAGGATGCTATAAAAAAGCTATTGAGCATCATCTATTGCGCTTTGGGAACAAACCTGACTCCGAGCTGGCCAGGTCCTTGAGTAACCTGGGGGGCACCTATCATATGCTAGGCAACGTAAAACAAGCACTCCCGTATTTTAAGCAAGCCCTGGAGATGAGAATGATGCTCTATGAGTACCAACCACACACTGACTTGGCAAGTTCCTTGAATAGCCTGGGGGTTGCTTATGAGGCGCTAGGAAATGCACAGGAAGCGTTCCGGTACTGTGAGGAAGCCCTTATAATGTATAATGCGCTCTATGAGGACAAGCCCCACCCTGATGTAGCAATGTCCTTGAACAGCCTGGGGGTTGCTTATGAGGCACTAGGAGATGCAAGGAATGGGCTTGCGTATCAAGAGCAAGCCCTGGATATGAGAATGATGCTCTATTTAGGTAACCATCCTGATATAGCAGTGTCTCTCAACAATGTGGGCAGTACCTATCATGCCCTAGGGGAAGCAAGGAGAGGGCTTGCATATCAAGAGCAAGCCCTGGAGATGAGAATAGTGCTCTATGGGGACCAATACCATCCTAATATAGCGGTGTCTCTCAATAGTGTGGGCAGTACCTATCATACCCTAGGGGAAGCAAGGAAAGGGCTTGCGTATCAAGAGCAAGCCCTGGAGATGAGAATGGTGCTCTATGGGGACAAACCCCACCCCGATGTAGCAATGTCCTTGAATAGCCTGGGGGTTGCTTATGAGGCATTAGGAGATGCAAGGAAAGGGCTTGCGTATCTAGAGCAAGCCCTGGATATGAGAATTGTGCTCTATGGGGACAAACCTCACCCTAATATAGCAATGTCTCTCAATAATGTGGGTAGTACCTATCATGCCCTCGGAGAAGCAAGGAAAGGGCTTGCGTATCAAGAGCAAGCTCTGGAGATGAGAATGGTGCTCTATCCAGATAACCACCCTGATATAGCGGTGTCTCTCAATAATGTGGGCAGTACCTATCATACCCTAGGGGAAGCAAGGAAAGGGCTTGTGCATCAAGAGCAAGCCCTGGAGATGAGAATGGTGCTCTATGGGAACAAACCCCACCCCGATGTAGCAATGTCCTTGAATAGCCTGGGGGTTACTTATGAGGCACTAGGAGATACACAGAAAGCGTTCTTGTACTGTGAGCAAGCCCTTGAGATGAGAAGGATGCTCTATCCAGATAACCACCCTGATGTAGCTATGTCCCTGAATAGTGTGGGTATTGCCTATGCAAATCTTGGTCAACTACAAACAGCACGTGCACACTACAGAGAGGCACTGGGTATGTATGAGCAACTATTTCCCAGCAGCCCTAACCACCCTGAGATTCAGAGGACGCAGAATAATATTAGGAATTTAAAACAAAAGTACGCTGCATCTTAATGATAGGTCTTCTTAATATTATGGGTTTCTCACTTCATTAAGCGGGAGGTTGCTAACAGAGCTCTAATGTAACTTTTAATGGCCTACCTGATAACTCTCCAGCTCTGCTAGCAAAAACCAGGATTTCGCTCTAGCCAGATTTTAAGTTAGCTAAAACCATGTAGCTATTGCAAGAAAGATATGATATGAGACCATTGCAAAACTAGGGAGGAGAGTTGATTTGGATATAAGGGTTTAGGGTTAGGGTTTATAAATGAAGTGCTTCAATGTTAATACTGCTAATACATAAGATGCTACAAAGGCTTAAGCAATATGCTGTAAACTTGTGTGGTAAGGCAATACAAGAGAGACAAAATGCTAAAATAATTATATTAACAGTTTACATTCCGCTAAAACTTTATGAGTAGTGAAAAGTGTATGTCTCAGGTGTCCATGTGGCACAAAAACAGTTTATGCGGATAGAAAACATGTAAAGACAATTGAAACAGCATGTCAAATTTCTTGGGCAAGTCTTGATTTGCTGTGCTCCAAATGAAACAGCTATGATCTTCCAAAATTATTTGTATTCAATTGTAGTCAGCCGGAATACAAGCAGATATATGCAAATACAACATAAAGGCAGCTGGATATAGTTGACCAATAATTGAATATATAGAGTCCAGAGTAGTTTCGAATAATTGGGTACAGTCAACATTAAATATTCGGTTATAATCAATTGCAGTCAAAGATGAACTCTCAATATAATCAAAATTTTGATCATAAGATGAGAAAAAATCAAGTGATCATGACAGTGTAAGAGAAAATGACAAAAAAATTCAGGTACTTCGAGAAAATTATATGGATAAGGGGAGTGGGCCCTGAAGGGTTAGGGTATAATAGTTAGATACAAAATCCGTATAGTTGATGGCTGAAAATAAGTTAGAACAGCATAAACACTATGCAAACAATAGGGTTAGGGTTTAGGGGTTAGGGTTAGGGTTAGGGTTAGGGTTTAGGGTTAGGGTTTAGGTTAGGGTTAGAGTTAGGGTTAGGGTTAGGGTTAGGGTTAGGGTTAGGGTTAGGGTTAGGGTTAGGGTTTAGGGTTAGGGTTAGGGTTT
>JAULBW010006514.1:0-121625 GCA_032358265.1 Vaucheria bursata | reverse complement strand
TGCCAAAAGTAAGGAAAATATGCTGAAGACGGAGATGTTGCAAAGGATAAGAGCAAGAACCACAGCAAAGAAAGTTCACAAAGGAGCAGAGAGAGTAACAAAGGAACGCAATTGAGGCAAAAGAGAGCAACAAAGTAAAGCCACTGAGACAGAAGAGTGACAAAGAGAAGCCACTGAGACAGAAGAGTGACAAAGAACAGCCACTGAAAATGCAAAGTGGCAAAGGAATGTTACTGAGACATAGTCTAACAGCTTGGAACTAATATCTGAGGAAAGCTGAAACTGGAAAGTGCTGGTTTAATAGCAATAGTACTTCTATCAAACTGTAATACAAACAGACATTTAGAAATAGACTATACAATATATATTATTGTGTTGCTAGAAATGGACTCTAACAATGCAAGATAGACAAATATTCAATTATGTGATGGACCAGTTGCAATTGCGCTATGGCACTATTCCATTGGCTAAAGTGAGAACATGATGTTAGCAGTGAGAATTCTTAAATTAAGAATCTTCAACAGAAACGATGATGCTGCTAAAATATAGTAGGATTAACTGGTTAACAATTAATTCTGAATACCATGTCTATGGCATCATGGACCAACACGATGGGATCCAGGTCTTTGCGTACTTCTGCAAAAGGGTACCACAAGAGGATTGGGATACTGTATGCATCCAAGAGGAGGCTTAAGAAGCTGGATAAAGCAGTTCTTCTGGAGGCTCTCAACATGTTTGCCACAGCCAAGACTTCATCTTCTGCCCAGATATTTGTCCACACTAAGGTGCTGTTCGAGTTCATGGGACCTCTCCTCAACTACTACAGTGCTGGTGCATCTGGAGTCTGCACTTCACCTTTACAGCCTCATACAGAAGGTATCCCGCAAGTCGGGCAATAGGATTATCAAGGGAAGTTGTGCTGAGGTGTTAGGAATTAATTCCCTTAGGGATTGATTCTGTTTCTATAGCTGCGGTCAGTGTTCATTTATGACGTTCCAAGTAAATTGGCTACACAGATTCTAGCAAGGTTTAATATTTTGTTGTGTTGAAGTTAGCTTACTTCTATCAACACAATTAGTGCATGATAAATACACATGTTTCTGTCACAGTTTCTTGTGCTTAGTTGTGTTTCATGTTTCTGTCACAGTTTCTTGTGCTTAGTTGTGTTTCATGTTTCTAACATGAGGATAACTATCACTCAGTGGTTGTAGCTTTTGAGGTTGTCAAGTTTATGAGCCAGATCCCGGTCAAGAGGACCCACAATGACCTGAAGCACAGGGGTGTAGAGGTGTGGCCTGTATGGGCAGACTATATTAGCCAGCTTTGCAGCTGCTGTCAGAAGAAGCCGGTGTGTATGAATGGCGAGAAGGACAGTGAAGCAATTGATGTGTGCAAAGGTGCTTAACTCCTGAATATGCATGCATTGTGTGGAACCGCGATGCTGACACTGCCATCAACATCCTGTACAATTCCCTCTTTACGGTCCTCCACAGCGATATATCTGAGATGTTCACCCGTAGGTTTCAGCTGTAGAAGCAGCAGAATCCAAAACAGAAAAAGGCTGTGCGTCCCCTCTTCCGTCGGGGCGCAGGGGGACGTATGCGGGGAGTAAGCAGTTGCGTGGGCGATGGAATCGCTGTAACCCTTCCATATTCATTGGGTAGGTGGTCACACAAAGTAATCAATTATTTTGCACGCTGTATTAAAAGCCGAATATTAATGTAACAATGTTTTCATTATTATGCATCGTTGCTCTGTTTCTTTCTTCAAACCTCACTGACTCAACTTCTTATAGAAGCTTCCGACGAAGAAAAGTGCTTTTTTCTAGAGGTGGATCATCACCTGAGAAAATAAGCGAGTACAAAGAAGATGGTGAGATTGGATATGATCCTTTCGATGGACTTTCACCAATGGACTCATCGAAGCTGTCAGTTACTTACACGTCTGAGCCCAAGAGAAAACCAGAAAAAGAAACTCTCGTTTGGGGAAACACTTTTACTGATCATATGCTTGAGATTGATTGGGATGCAGAACAAGGATGGCATCCTCCACGTATCATTCCATACCAAGATGTTTCAATCAGCCCTGCAGCGTCTGTTTTTCATTATGCTATTGAAGCATTTGAAGGGCTTAAAGCGTATAGATCTGCCGACGGACAGGTAAGAGATGACACTTGCTCACCGGCATTTTGCCACTAGCTTACAGAAAAATGCAAGATTGTTCTGATATAACATCTCATTTACGATTAAAATTTTTACAGTCATTTCCATATTTTTCTATGAAATTACGATGCGCAAAATTTAATCATTTCTGTTTATGAGCCACATTGGTATAATTTTTCTTAAAATATTCCCAACTGATAAATAGAGTTGTTAACACATTTGTTTCCTTCATTTCAGTGTCCGCTTCATGTTTTATCAGTTGTCAATGACCAGCTTGAGATTACCATTATGTGGCATAAAGTATTTTTGAATTGAAGATATAATTTGTTATTTGCTTTCTTTTCTTACACTTCTTAAACACTGCTATGATTAAATTTGAAATAAAATTTTTATACCTCTGTGCGCATTATTTTGGAACTTTGTTCGCTATACTTTATTCTTCTAAATTAACATATTTTACTTAAGTCGCACATGTGGATTCGAATAGCATTATTGTGTTAATGACTCTACATCAATTGATAATAAAATTAGATATACTATTTTCTGACAAATTTGCTGCAAATGTATTTTGCTCGGCAAAGATTGTTCATTCTATACTTGACGCTTCGCGCTTCTCAATCCATTTCAAACATTGAATTATGAGTGAAAATTATTTTGGACGTTGATGAACTGAAAGTATGGTTACTCTTGACTTCATATCATTTCTCCATTTCTAACTTAAGAGAGATTTAATGCTCTTTTTAATCTAGTTCTATTCATAATTTTATCAATCAAGTCTGAAATTTGACATTTTTAAAATTTATATGAACATGTCAAACATTTTATAGCTAAAGTGGTGTTTACTAGATATTTTAAAATGTGAATATTTTCAAAATTAGGGTCTCCGTTTATTTAGACCGGATCTTAATATGAATCGTTTCAATTCGTCATTACGTCGTCTTCACATGCCGACGTTTGATTCGTCTGAATTTATCTCCCTTATTGAAAAATTGCTTATTGTTGATGAATCCTGGGTTCCTGATGGGGATGGCTATTCCCTATACTTACGACCTACTGCAATATCAACCCATCCTGCGCTAGGTGTTGGGTCAACTAAGAGTATAAAGCTATACGTTATTGCTAGTCCTTGTGGTCCTTATTATAAGGAAGGTTTTGTTCCAGTCAAGGTATAGTTAACAGATATTGCTGTTTTTCCTCTTTAATTTCTGTATGTTAATATATGCTGTTTGTAAGAAATAACCACAAAATTTACTATACTTTTTCCATAAATATAAATACACAAATCAATTGTACTGCTTGCTGATAAGTGTAAATGATGTAATTATTATTTTAAAATATCATTATAGATTTGTAAAACTCATTCGTCTGAATTCATAACTGCACCTCTGTGGGGCGCACAAAAACTTTACTCATCATCAAAAGCGCCAATATGATTATTGCATATATAATATTTTCGACGAATATATTGAGCTGAAAATTTACAGAGGAATATGGAGCTTTTCATCGGTTTTATAAGATTTTGGTTGTCCCACGGTGATATATATTTGGAGATTGCCTATTTAATATAGCACCTCAAAATTGTTGCGTCAAATTAACTCATCATGTTGATTTCCCAGTAGCCAATAAAGCTTTATACTATTTTTAGATCAGAACTAGTTAGAAATTTATGATAAGTACATATTCTCTTAGGGATAATAATTTTGTGCTAACTAGATCTTATTCGATTAAATCTGTTTTTATATTTTTCACGAATCATTCAAACTGAACCGTCAGTATGAAATGTATATTAAGTCACCAATTTAAGCTTTTCAACTTGCATCAGGTCTAAATATTAGTAATTGTGAAGAAAATTGCTCTTCATTGTCATCTCACGTCTCTCTAGTGTTTGTACATGCTATTATAGAGCTACATATATCGTATCCTATAATACTCGCAGTTACTAGCAGACACCAAATATACCCGGGCATGGCCAGGAGGGGCTGGATTTACAAAAAGTGGAGGAAATTATGCTCCAACGATTCTCCCTGCTGCCATAGCAAATAAACAAGGATATTCTCAGGTACTGATATTTTCAATTGAACTTTACCCTTAGGGGATTATATTTGCATTGTACCCTATTGAAGGTGGTGGGTTCTATGTAACTTGAATGATCTAACTCGTCAAAATATTGATGAGAAAATGGTACATTGTTAATTATTCTGTCGAATGTAAGGTTTGATGCTTGTACATTCGTTGTATTTAGGGGTAGTAATATATTATTATCCCTAGATGTTGAACTTAAATAAAGCTAAATTCGAATATATATATATATATTTTTTTGGAGAAATGTAAATTTCAGGCACTTTGTGTAAGGAATTTGCCTAAAAAAATACAACTGATTTGTTCAATCTCGTCATGCCAAAACCAAAATAACCTGTATCTAACATTACACCATAATTCTATTATAAACTACTTTTGCCTAGTTACTAAATCGTTTAAGAATCAGAAATGAAAATTGTTCATTTTTTCCGTTTCAAAAGTAAATAATTCCTACACATATATGCACATAATTATATAATTGAAATCACTTTGCGTAGCATAAAATTTTAGGTTCTTTGGTTATATGGAGCTGATGACTTGGTTACAGAAGTTGGAGCCATGAATATTTTCTTCTTACTGGAAGATTCAAAGGATAAATCAAAACTGGAGCTTGTCACCCCATCTCTCGATAGAAAAGACATACTTGCGGGAGTAACAAGGGCAAGCGTGTAAGTTATTATGATCTTTGTTTTGCAAAAACCCTAATCATTCTAAATTGGATATTCTTTTTATGGCATAATATACCTTCATAATAACGCTTTTTTGCACTTGGCACATGAAGTTTTACATTCTGTGAATTACGTGCAAAAGGGTTAAAATTGCTAACCTGAAGTTTTTTCACATAATTTTGTTACTCATAAGTTTCATTAGCTGTGTTCAATAATAGTCAATTTATACTTTGATAAGGATTCAAAGCTGTTTCCACTAAAAAAATTTCTATCAGTTTCAAATCATCTGAATCATAGTTTTTTTTTCACAGGTATACTAGGGCCTGTTAGTTAATTTGCAGATACATAAAGAAAGGCTATATATTTTACTTTTCTGCCTATTTCAAAATCTGTAGCATTTAAACACTTGTTGGAAAATATTTTTATGAGATTATTGCGGATTTCCGTCATTAGAAAATTTGAATACAATTCTGCTTTTCACCGAATTGTTCATATCACATGTTATACTATCAACCTTTTAGATGCTGGACTTCAAAATATTTATTTTTACATCAAATTCTAAAACCTACATATACTTATGAAAATAATCAATGAGGCAGCTAAAAAGGTAGATTAACTGATTAGATTGCTACATGGATAGATTTATTGCTTATTTCTACAGAGGTACTATTCATTCAAATGTCAAGTTTTCCTGAATGCCCATTTTTGTCTTTTTTTAAAAGTGAATTTATTTTTTCAGCTTTTCGTTATTCTAATTTCCATATTTATCAGACTTGAGCTAGCTAGAAGTTGGGATGGCATGACTGTTTCAGAAAGAGATATATCAATGGGTGAAGTTCGGCAGGCAGCAAATGAGGGGCGTCTTGTTGAAGCATTCGCCACAGGCACTGCAGCTGTAATTTCGCCAGTTTGGGCTATATCTTATAAGGGCGAGGAGCTATTATGCAGGTAGTGTTGTAAAAACGGTGTAGATTAAGTTCAGTTGTATATTAAGTTATTTTCGAGTAAATTTTTACTCGTGACTCATAGAAGATATCTTTTTATTAGATCAATCTTAAATAATAATCACTTAATTCAATTGAATCTTGCAGTGTTACTCGATTCAAAGTGACCAGTCACTGAAAAATTGTAATATTGAACACCCGCCATCAACATTGTCATCATGTCATCAAATTGAAATATATTTTGAAAATCCTCAAGGAACTTTTAATGTGCAACTTTATGCATATTAATTTCAATTTCTGGAGCTACTAAAATAAGTTGTGCTTGTCAAAAAGTCACATGAAAGAGTAAGGGTTACATTATTTAATTTGATTTATACCTGTTAGGAGCTATTTCTTAAAAGTTGATCTTTTTCATCAGTACTTTTTTATTACGCTAGCAAAGTTTTTTATTTAAAAATAACTATAATGCCTAAAATCAAAAGCACGTGAAATTATATATTTTAAGAAAAGAATGTTAAATTAATTTGGAGGACATATGCTAATTGATAAGCAGAAAAATATTTGCAATTTAGTGGAGGAAATTTTAAGTGCGCTCATGTTCAAACTCGTATTTTGACGAAAAAAAATACATGAATTGTATGTTTTACACATCACAGGTATGAATTTGTTCATGGATTATTTTATGATAATTCTCTTGATGTTAGTATTGCATGTTGATTCGTACCTTTATCTTATTGCGACTCTATCTGGTCTGGCAAATGAGGGAAAATTTTTATTTTCATTTCAGTTATATCGAATAAAATGGTCAATATAATAAATGACTAATCTAAATTTGTTGTGGTGGTAGTCAGAACCTTTTCTGCCTATATTAGAACTGCAGCAGTTTTATAGGAATGCACTTTTTAACAGTTTTATACGAAGAGAATTATGTTCAGAGTGTTGCTGACCAGTTCATTTTTCATTGCTGCGGTTCAGTATGGCTTGAAGTTCTCATGAAGTTTAATTGATAATCATGTATTTCAAGCAATAGAAAGAGAATTTTCCCATAAAAAGTTGTATGCTCAAATTTCTCACTCTGGACCATAAAAATTGAAAAATGCTCTATTTTCAAATGAACAACCTAAAATTAGGAATGTTTTTGCCTCAGAAATAATATCGATTAAAAAAAGATCTCAAGTTCCTATCTGCAATTAGTAATTTATTAAATAACCAATTGCAATTGCACACATATAGCCTTATTTTGTCGCTCTAAAGCTTTTTTAGTTCCTAACGAATTATAATATATCTTACTTAATCCAGACCATTCTCTCAGATCCAATAACATCTTAAAATGGCCTTTCTATGTTAATATGTAGTGGCAAATGCAAACTTTCGAAATTGTAGATATAATTTCATTTTTAAAATTCAGGGAAGGTAAGGCAGGTATTGGGGCTTTTGCCAGAAGACTATGGGATGCTCTAACAGACATTCAGTATGGACGCGTCCCTCATGAATGGTCAAAACCAGTTAAACTTGAATATTGACAACGGTATGTAGATTGAAAGTATTCAATTGTAGTAATACACAGATCAATGTTCATCGAATGCTTGCTTTATATATGAATAAATGTTCAGTATAATTTAACTTGGCTTTTGTGGATAAAAAGTCCCTAGAAAGCCCTGCCCAAATAAAATTTGATAGACTTTATCTTTACATTGTGACTACTTACACTTTCTCGAAGGAGGGGATATCGTACACAACAGGTTCAAGAACTACACTGAAGTATTTAAGTTTCTATTTACAGCAGATTCCCCTATGTACTCATCATGGATTTTTGGTGATGGGATTGCAAATGGATTCTTCATGTATTTCAAAAAGTTTCCAAATGTACTGTGCGCAGCTAACCCTCTTTTGAGTAGTAAGATGCAATCCCAGAGGAAGCAATTGCAAATGCACTTCTACATTGAGTGGCACTTGGCAATGTCTTAATAAAGAAAACTTTACTTGTGCAGGTTGCAAGTTAGTAGAAAAATTACATTAATACGATGATAATAAATGGTAAGCAAGCTATAGATCATAAGAAAAATCAAGTGTAACGTAATGCATAAAATGAAACTAAAGAAATTACTTATTCAAAGGACTTGTAACTCTGTCTGCAATATTGCATACTTTAAGCATCTATTAATATCTCTGGTGGGACTGAAAACTATAAGTTAAATGGCCTTTATATGAAATGGAGCCTTGAAGCTTAGATATCTTGAAAATGAAAGTGTATTACTAGTATTTATTGAATCTTTACAGAATTCCATTGACAACGGTGCGTTGCAATAAAGTGGTGTCCTGTTTTTAAGTTGTCACATTAACTGCTGTTCATAGTTTCAAAGTTCAAATTAATGTTATCACTTGTTAATGCATTTTTCAACTTCTTTCTAAAACACTAGTGGAAAGGTGGCTTATTTTTATGCTGGGTATGATTTATTTCAAGATTGTAAAAAATATGTTTACTGGTGATATGCCAGAACTTAGATATTAATACTTTTTTCAACTGTTAACTTGTCAATTTTCTATAGATTTTAAATTTCTACTTTACAGGGCTTATAACCCCATTATAAAATTTTATTTCATATACGCTCTTAGCTCACTGCACAGCTTGCACACTAAATATTATATTATCCAAAGGTGTTCTTTTGCTCTAAAGAAAATACTGTATCGATTTTTATCGTACAAGCACTGCCAACATAGAACAGCATGGTTAGATATTCAAAAACTTCTAGGCTTTTCTTACCATCGAATACCTCAAATCCAAGCCAATATTAACTCAAATTAATTTCAACACTGAGTCCACAGATAACAGATCCACTTTCATAACGGCTGTTTTATACAGAAGCAAATTGTAACAAACTTACTGCATACTGGGCTGAGCACAAAGAATCAAGTATGCAACTACTGAATGTATAATTATAATCTCTTTCATTTAACCACAAGTTTCTACCTTCATCGTTTACTCTTAATATGATTCTTTTTCTCTAACTAAGAACAGTTCTGTCGAGTATCTATCAATGAATTTCTCTTTTCAAATCACAAATTTTTGAAATTATATCATCCAAGAATATAATTAATGAGCATTCACCACAAAAAATTTATCTTTCTTAGTTACACTTCTGGGCTTCTATTCTTACAAAAAAATACCAAAGTAACTGTCATTGAGAGATATGTAACTGTTGATTTCTTCATTCAGCAAAAATTTATAACTTCAATATACGTGAGAAACTATGATTGATAGCAGTACTACAGGATATTTTATTGACACTAACCTTGATGCTACTTCTGTTGCCATAGTTTTTTAACCAAGACTTTACTATTATCAGAACTTTTGTTGCTGAGTTATGTACTAACCAGATAGCTAAATTTTCCTTTTTCAAATACTTTATTTACAAAACAAAATCTATTATACTAAACTTGCAGTAAGCAACATTACTAATACGTATGTTAGGATTTTTACCAGCTACTTAGAGTTCTATTCCCAGTTTCGGATTATGATCCATTTACAATATATTACCAGTTTATATTTCAAATTTCACTATATTTTTATATACAATTCGACAGTTCGTTTTCTACAGTTCATTATCAATATCTTCCGTTTTATTCCCAGATGCATAGTTTGGGGAGTCACTTGCTGCCAGGGAATATTATTTTCATTTACAACTCTGATTGCACGTTGTGTTTATCTTCTTACCTTACTTTTCATTCACCTCTGTGGGTTATCATCTCTGTGATGTAGCACTATCTGGCGCACTAGTAGTAAGTCAACTACTCTCCAAAATACACTTCTTTTATTCCTTTTACTATTTTGTCATCTTACCTTGTTTTAGCCTTTGCAAGCAGCACTTTTTTCTTGTTATTTATCCAACAACTTTCTGGTTGCATACCACTTTTGAGTATAGAAATTAGTTCTAAGAGCAATAAATCTCACCTTTTACGTCCTTGTACAAAGAAGTTAACTTGGAACTTCGCTAATAAAACATGATGTCAAGTTAATGCAGTTCAATAAAAAAATAATCGTTATAATCAAGGCATACTACTTGCGTCCTAGAATGATAGTCATAATATCTATTTTTCCTTTGGCCTCTCTGTTAAGCTGTTAATAGCTTTGTTTTATATAACAAATGAAAATTGGGCTTTACTAATATTTGTGGGAAGAGTTGTTGCACCAATGAAAATGAGTCTGCATTCATATTAATCAACAGTATTTATTTTGAGGTTAGATGCACCTTAAATAATCTATGTATATACACACAGATGTCTGTCTTTTCCTGCCATCTGCAGCCTATACCTATAACTTTTCTTGGTTTCTTTTTATTTGCCACCTTTGAAACAACTAGCATTAACTTTTAAGCCTAATTAGCAGTCTTTTGTATGGTACTCAAAGATGTACCCTACCGTTTCCTACCCTTTTTTGCTACTATGTTGTTAGATGTTAGCTCTGCAGTCATTAACTTGTAGCAACTTCCTATTCTAAAAAAGAGTTTAAACATACCCTCAGTCTTTGGTTGTGTCAATAGTAACTGGGATAATAATGTACATGATTGCAGATATCTGGGAAGTTGTATTTCTCTTTGAGTTAGCTATCTTATCACCTGGTTATCTCAAATATATTCAATTGCTACAATGTTAACAAGAATAGGTCTGACAAAAAAATGATAGTTCACAAGTCAAAGTGCATTATTAAAGGACACTGTTCTTATATTAGTTTAAATTAACATACTAATTCTTTCTTTGTGCTTTTGTTAAAACTCCATCAACTGAATTTGAAAATGTTACTCTCAATAATGATACTTGCAAAACTGGATTTTGCATTAATGTTTTGAAATTTGTTGTCAGTATCTGATTTACATCATGATAAAATGCTAGTGCTACTGTATTAGTTGAAACAATGCTAGTCATCAATGCACTAAAGAAATTGATTCCTGTTACTGCTAACTTTAATTCTGTATCTCTTATAGATTTATTACTCTACAGTCCCATCAAAACTTTTATACTTAAAGTATTGCCAAAAAATCACATCTACTCATGACACCTCTAAATTGTTTTCATTGGACATCTGTAGCTTGGAATATGATACAAAATTCAATACTATATGTTACAAATTTTTTTTATAGCCGTGCTGCCTTTTGAACAATTTATTAACCTTTACTTGCCAATTCTGGCATTTTGGTTGGCTGAGAATCTTTGCTTACCAGCTCTAGCGCTATGGTTGACTGAGGATATTTACTTGGCCATAAAAGTAGAAAATTGACCATTCACATTAATCCACACAATGAGCAAATCAACAACTGTTAAAATATGTATTTAAAAATATTATATCCTACAAACATGAGGTTTAGTTCCTTTGTTTTTAATTTTTGCTATCAGTTGCCACATTTTTAACTCTTACATGGAATCAATGTTACCATTTAGGTGTTTTTGCTGTTAATGATAGTTCTCTTGAAATTCTGCAAATTAAAATACAATTTAAATATTGTACAGCACCATTCTTTTCATTAAAATCAGTTCAACATCAAGCATGCTTTTCAGTTGTACTTTTGATTATTTTTAAATAAGCTATAACTCCTGTTTTAGTTTGTATCAATGCTAGAAAAGTTATTCCAGCATGTCTGTTGCTCTAAGGTGTAGCAAAATTTTAGCAAAGCTGCAAATTTAAAAATTGATATTAGGAGTAACTTTTAATACTATACAGTCATGTCGGTATTCATCACTTAATTTTTTTGGATTACTTTATCAAATAGCATAAAAAGCAACATTTAGAATTAGTTAATTATTGGTAAATTGATTTTAATTAAAAAAATTTACTCTTGACATTCTCTGATTCCATTATTTTTATTCTTAAATCATTCTTTACACTTTAATTGAAATTGTTGACAAGGCTATACAATATTCTGAGTAAAATACCCTACTAATAAAACTTCATCAAAGTATATATGATTATTATCATTTTGGCTCAATGAAAATCTAAATGAATCTCTATGAAGATGCATTTTACTAAATAGTTAAACTCCACAGGTCAAGCAGCAAAATGATATTTTTCTTGAAATGTTCAAAAATGAAACAAAACTTTTGTATTTTAATCGTTTTGTTGTCAACACTTTATGAAGTATAGATTACTTAAAAAAAATTTAAATTTAAAAACAAGTCATAGCAAGGTTTACAAATTGAAATGTCCAAAGTTTGATTCAGCTGTCATATGCTTCATCAAAACCAAATACGCTAGAAAAAAATCTTTAAAACATTTTTTATTTTGTTGACAGTGATTTTAATACTGGCATCAGTAACATTTGAAACAATGCTCTTTAACCACTATGCAAAAAAATAAAATCAGCTACAAAAGTTAGAAACCAAAATTTTCCTACTAAATATTTCTGCATAGAGAACATAAAATTGAGTGCTTTCAGCAATTTCTTACTAAGGAAATACTTTTTGGTTGTGGTACATTTAATTTTAGTCAAATTTTAATATTCTCTAGTTTCTTGCTTTCAAATTTCTTGAGTTTGACAAAAGTCAAGAAAATTATATATTCTTCTACATGAATTGTCACTCACTTAGCAAACACTAACTTTTATTCAATATATGTGCATTGCCAAATTCTATTTGTGCTAATGAGAACGTCAGCCACTGTAAATATTATAACATATCTTAAATTTTGTAGCTACCCTGATTTATAGTATTCCAGGTGAGTACAACTATACAGCATTAAAACAGTCCTGCAATCTTATCCAAATGTGTTCATGCTTCTATCATTTTTTTATTGGCATTGATAGAGATAACTAGTTATTGTCAGCTACATGAAAGAGAATTAGCATAAGTCATAAAAGACAAGGGGGGGGGAGGAGTTGTCATTATTGACTGTGGTACTAAACTTGGTGGTGCACTATTTATAATGCCATGCTTACCTTGATACCCCCGAACTTCAAGACTTGGCTACTCAAATCTCTTTCCATTTCTTCAATAACTTCTAAAATACAAAAGTAATTGATGTAGCAAACCTTGATGTTACGTATCACGTTATCAACCTGCTCTATTTGCATGCATACTGTGCATAAAATATGTACATGAAATCATGCGGTCCTACCTATAAAAAGGATTGCTTGCTCATGCCCCATGCTTGTCAGTTGTGCTAGGATATCTTAGGATGAATAGATTTAAAAAAAGGCTACAAAACTATGCAGATATTTTTTTCTCAAGGTTAATAAAGGCACCTTGACGACTTACAATTGTGATATACATTTAATTAAGTATCGTTAGGTAATGATTTAAAGAGTTTATCTATCCCAATCCCAGAATTTCTGGTCTCAAACGAAAGTTTAAACTAAATTTTGTGCATACTTATTAAAAAGAATAATTTATATTCCAAATTTTTAAGGCAACTACAAATGTATATTTACTGGAATTCAAGATCATTTGTTGGTTTCGCATCAAGAAAATGATACCATCCAAAAGTTGGTCGTTCCTTTGTTACTAGTGTCATGGGTGCATCTACCCCACTGTTCAAGGGGGCTATATTTAATCATTTGAAATAGAATCATTTATCAAATGATTCTTGCAGTTTATATAAAAAAGAAGAACATTGACCCTTTCGTTGGTGATACGAGATTTTTGGACACCGCACATTGGTGCAAGTATAAAAATTGCTTGGACACAAGTTGAACGCTTAAGTCGTGGCATCAGTTCACTCTGAAAAAGAAACTAATTGAATCAGATAAGTGTCATAAAAGCAAATTCTTCAATTTTAAAGTTGCGTTGAGTGGAAGACGGTGAGTCTATTGATTAAAACTTCGTTGACCAATCAGTATTTGTTTTACCAGTCATTGATTGATATTCAATAATTTTCATCCATCAAACTAATTTTCTAAAATTTATTAAAAATCGCATTCAATCAACGTGCAGAAACCATGGGATTCGCTGTAGCATTCGTAATTTCACTTCTAGTGACAGTGTCGGCCTTTGCACCTCCAATTACCTACATGATGAAATTGAAAACATTCAATGGAATCAAAATGGTGGCCATCGAAACAGCCCAAACAACATCTGTAAAGAGAAATGAAAATTTTGGAAAACTGTCTGTAAGTCTGTTTCTGGATTTGAACTTAATTATGCATGCAAAAATATAAAATTTACAATCCCAAAATTTAGACATTAACTATTTTCTCAAAGATTAAAAGTTAATTAATTAAAATTTAGAACTCTATTATCAAAAAAAAATTTTTATTGCTTTTAAGTTTTTTTACTTGTGTTTCTATTTTAAAATTCAGTCTGGATATCTGTTTCCGGAAGTTGCTCGTCGTCGAAATGCTTATCTAGCGGCGAATCCAGATTCTCGACCAATCATATCTCTTGGAATTGGAGATACGACATTACCTATACCAGAACACATTCTTTCTGGATTGGTTTTAGGAGTAAGTTGATATAAAAAGAAATATGATTTTTAAATAGTCTTTGGTTTATGCGTATAATTAGCAGGTTAGAGAAAAAGTAGTACAAAAATCCTAAAATGTGTTGAAGATTACAAACATGAAATTTTTTAGTGCCCTAATCTACACTTTCGCCTGGTTTTGTATACTCTATCCCACTATTTATTGACTCAAAACTTGCCCCCCGCCCCCTCACACAGACCTACAATGAGGCAAATGAGTACATTGAATAGATCTTCATAAGAAAAAGAGTGGGGGGGGGACTAACCTCCTTGTCAATGCAAAATCATGGAATGATTAGGCTGTTGTCCTCTTCTATATACACTAAGCTTTCAATGCAACAAATTCGCTTTTAGCAAATATCCAAGTAAAAAGAACAAACGAAAACAACATATTGTGCCGAGTTCAACTTCAGGTTTTCGGATTTTAACAAATTTATTCAGTGGTTTTGACAGATTAAATATATTTGGCAGTTACTTTGTACTAAATCTGGATATATTATTTCTATTGAGGAGGTTTTACCTCTTTTTTACAGTCTTTATTCTTAAGGACTTGCATGTTTCTAATGTGAACTAAATGGCCCACTATAGGAAGCTATTGACTGGGCAATATATATCTTTGAAACAAATAAATCGAAAAACTAATCTAGTAATGTTGAGTTGATCGTATGCTAAATATAGTTTAAACGAATTATTTCAAGCAAAATTGAACTGCTTGGTGCTGCTACATATGAAATTTTCGGATTTATAGTTTATGAAGTTAGGTGTCAAAACTATCAAATTCACTTCTAGCCTTGATAAATAGTAAAGAGATTATGTTATGTTCATTGAATTTAATTATTTGCCCGGGCATTATGTATTCAACTCAAAATCATTTTTTTCCGAAAATTGAGTTTTTTTAATGAATTGTAATTAACATGTTAGTACAAATCACCTGTTAATTTGAATAATTTTGGAATTAGTCAATTTTTTTCAGAACTATTGAATTTAGCATTTTTACATGCATTATTGATGCATAGCTATTTACATGCTGAAATTTCAATCATTTTTATTTTAAATTATCATATTGTTTGATTTTACTAAAATACAACAATCTTATATGTCGGTATATTTTCTTATTCTAGGCTTCTAAATTAGGAAAAAAGGAAACCTATACAGGATATGGAGCTGAACAAGGGCAAAGCGCTTTACGGGAAAAAATTGCAAATAATTTATACAATGGTTTAATTAAGCCAGAAGAGGTTTTTAAAAACTGTTATTTCATTACTATTTTATGATAGACATGTAAATGTCCAATGTCTCGAGACATGCTTCAATGTTTACTATTTTGCCTAGCATGTTATTATGTAACAGATTCGAATGTGTTATAGCTTGAATCGGGTCATAACTGTCAATTACATGACTTAACAGCAGTCCTTGAATTCTATTCGAATATGTCGTAATTCTAAGATGAGGTTTGCATATACGAGAGAGCACGACTAGAGAGAGAGTAATATTAATCACAGTATGTGTTCACGAATTAGTGTTAAGAATGAGTGGCTCTGAATACAGTTCTGCATGGCAGTTCAGTATGGTGGATCTATAGAGATATGCAAAATGGAAATAATCGACTATGTTCTTAATAGCGATCAATAATCCACGAGAGGGTATTATGTCTGTTGTGTGAACATTTTTATATGTTATCGGATTGATCAGATTGTTACTTTTCTTGCTGTGCTAGTGAGGCCTTACAGTATGAATTATGTAACAAAGTAGCAGTAGCAACAGAAAATGAATGCATAGGAACATATGGTGATATTTCCTGTGAAAGTTTTCTATATACTTCAGGTGTGGATACGATTCTAGAATCATTATAAAATTTTTTAGGACATTATCTAGTTAGTGCCTAGTATATAATGTAGTTATCAATATTATATGTAGTCTACTATATTTTGTCAGTGCATTATCCGACAACATTTATCAAGCGTACTAAATCATTTGAAAGTATGTATATAATGTCAATTGTATATCTATACAGAAAAATTTGTACATGTAGAATTTATTGGGGCTACCGAATAAATACGCTATATCTGAATCTGACAATATAACTTTTTCGTTTATTTTCTATAAATGAAATTCGTTATAAGCTAATCTACCATATCCAAAGTCTATTGTGTACAAATCCATTTTAACTGTTTTGTTTGAAATTTGTAGGTTTTTGTATCTGATGGGGCTAAATGTGATATTGCCAGACTTCAAATGATGTTTGGGCCAAAAGTAGTATCCGCAGTGCAGGTATACGAACTTCTAAGTATAGTACCAAACTTTCACTACTTACATATGTATATAATCTTAGGAGAGAATGTTGTTTTCTGGTTTTATACTATTTAAGTAAAATGGTTTTACACACATGCGACTATTTTTGTTTCCCAATTTCAATTTATCTAGTGAATTTCAATATCTGCACAATGAGGATGCTATTATGTAAAGCAAACGAACGGCTTTTATAGTCATGACTGAAGCATAACGCCAAAAACTCATTTTCATCATGTATAGATATTGTTTCCATGTACATGTGCACTTGGGGAAATACTCATGCGTACTTACGCATATATAAAATTGAAAATAATATATATCTATTGGTGTACTTATTACTCTCCTCATATTTTGTTGAAATATGACAAAAAATTTCATTTTCGTTTTGACAAAACACACATATGTAATATTAATGTTAGTTTTTGCATTGATTTTAGGACCCTTCTTATCCCGTATATGTTGACACCTCTGTGATGATGGGACAAACTGGGGTAGTGAACAAAGATACTCTCCAGTATGAAAACATTGTGTACATGCCCTGCAATCCTTCGAACGACTTTTTCCCTGATCTCGACAAGTTGCCAAGAGCAGATGTGATTTACTTTTGCTCCCCGAATAACCCCACCGGGGCTGTAAGTATATACATAAATGAATACATCCATACATGTATACATGCCCATGTATTATTCCATGTGCTAGATCTTTATATTTAATTTTTTTTGTGCAAATTTTTAATATGTAAATTTGCACAAACATTCATTCTTATAATATTTAGATACATTTGCTTACAAAAAATATCGACAAATAATGCATAATGTTTACTAGTGCAGATATGTAGAGTCCGCCATATGAATAAATTCTATATTTACACTCATCCAGATGTTGATACTGAAAATATGCATGGATTTGTATTGTATACTCATTGTTTATTAGGAACATATTTATGAAATCTAGTGCGTCTCTAAAATCTCCAAGTCAATATATAAAAATATGACAGAATATTTAAACGTAGGTAGTTATTATTATCTACTGTGACCTTTCATCTTCTTGAAGTAGGCATTTTAACTAGAAGAAATGCCTTAATGAAAGAGAATATTTCTTTTTTGCATTTTTCTCCTTTTCTCGGTACAATTGTGTTGATTCCTTTTAATAATCCTTTGTAATTATTTTTAGGTGGCTAGCAAACAGCAACTGAATGCCTTGGTTCAACATGCTAAAAAGCAAGGTGCTATTGTAGTATTTGATGCTGCATATGCACCATTTATTAGAACTCCTGGGGTACCAAAAAGTATATTTGAAATTGAGGGTGCTCGATCATGCTGTATCGAGGTAACTGTTATGCAATAAATTTGGATGATACAGTGATTTTGACCAATCAAATCTTTGAAAGTATTAATATTGAATTAAATCAGAATCGATATATGCTATATGATGAATCAAAATGAGAAGATTATCATATAGCTTTTATAGTGCCTTTTCAATCAAAGGACAAAAAGTATAAAGAAAATAAGTAAAATAGGGCAATCATATTGTCAAATATACAGCACAAAACCCTGGTGAAATGTTATACTTGAATTGAAAGAAGAAAAAAATTTATTTATATTTTTAATTCTTTCAATGAGACATGTCTATAAGTACATGTACATATGTGCGTACATGATTACAGTAGTTTACCTTAGATGTAACAAAAAAGTCAACCTGTGCCAAGTTTTCATCAGTTTTTCGGATACAACTAATTAATTCATTATATCCAACGTTTATGGCATTTACAAGTTGGTCAATTCCCTCACAATAATATTATGCATAACTGCTCAATTCGAGGGTGTACTTCAGCCAAATCACCTATGATAAACTGATGTGTCAAACTGAGATTTGTTGCGTTTCATAAACGTAATAAGAGTATTCTGAAACCATTTTTAGAGGTTGTGAAAAATGTATGTATAATATATTATTATTCCAAGGTTAAAATGACTTGTATTGAATATTTTTTTATTTTAGGTCAATTCTTTTTCGAAGTATGCGGGTTTCACTGGTGTTCGATTGGGTTGGACGGTTATTCCAAATGATGTTAAATATGCTGATGGCACTCCTGTTAGGCAGGACTTTAACCGTGTTATGACTACTGCATTTAACGGGGCATCTAATATCGTTCAGGTAAGATATTTTCAATCGATTTTCGAATATGGCTGTTTAAACTTGGTCGAATCATTCTTTTTAACAGTATTTCTTCAATGTGTAATTAATCAACTATATTTTATATGTATGAGTTTTTTTAACTGTGTTTTTAATCTTTGAAAAAAATATTATAGTTGTATTGCAATAAATTTGAACTGCATCCAACACAGGTAGGTAGGTAGATTTCAAAATGGGTCACTTCTTTTCAGTATGATAAATAATGTATGAAGTTTTGTTCGATTTTGTAGCAGATACAATATAAATGAAATGTATAGAAAAGCAAGATATTTGAAAATTAACAAAGCTACATCCACATTTATATTATCAGTATATCATAAATACATGCAAATACAAACATAGATCATATATTTAAATGCTTTATTCACGATTAAAGTTATTTTTTTAATTTTCTGCGTGTGTACCTATATGTACCAGGCAGGCGGATTGGCATGTTTAGATGATTTAGGAGCTGCAGAAATAAATTCCCTAATGGATTATTACTTGCATAATGCAAGTATACTCAAAGAAGGAATTGAGTCATGTGGATTTGATGCTTATGGGGGAGAGGATGCGCCGTATATTTATGTAGACCTAAAAGGAGCCAAGTCCTGGGATATGTTTAGCGAAATCATGGAAAAAGCCCAGGTCCTATTTAAATGCTAACTCTACTAAACCGATTTCTACTGCACAAATTAGGTTACATATTTAAAATTTGGAGTAAAAACCTTGATTAACTGAAAACCGATAAAAAGTCACCTCAAACAAATATATAGATGTTTGGTATTACACAGAGAGCTTGATGAAATACAGTAAACTTAGGATATAACGGATGAATTCTTTTGTAATATCTTAGAATCTGAAGCTGAAAACTAGGAAACAAAATGATTTTTTGGCCTATTGTAGGTGAAAATTTATGAGCATTATATTTGAAGTAACTTACTGCAGGTTGATTGTTCACTGTGGCTAAATTCGATTATAAATAGCTTAATTCTATCAGATTGTATAAAACTTCAATTATTTTAACGTAGTATATTACGTATTTTGCTTAAAAGGTTGTTACTATTCCTGGTATTGGCTTTGGCCCAGGAGGCGAAGGATTTCTTCGACTGAGCGCTTTTGCTCCTAGAGAATCATGTATCGAGGCTGTGAAACGATTGCAAGATATGTTCAAGAGCTGATTTTTTCCATTTAAATCCAACAAATCTATCCTATTGTTGCGCTATGTTTAAGCTTCTAAAATATTTATTACAATTACAGTGAAACCTCCTTAATTGTACACTTCATTAAGTCTTCAACTGATCCTCAACTGTCCAACTTGAGGAGTCTTGACTCGCAAAGTTGCAACATTTTGATTGTAATGATTTGATGATTATGTATGATCGATTTGAATAAGGAAGCATTAAATGTATTATTCGAAACAACTTCTAAGGCACCATAGCGATGTGAAATTCGTCCGGTAATATTATTATATTTAAACCATTAAAAAAGCTGGTAAATTTTTGATTTTAAAAACAATAGTTCAACTTCAAGAGTAAATATTCTGTTTGCCAAATTAAAAAGACATCGATTAAAAGCCAGCTTGCTAAGGGGTTGTTTAACTTCTCAACTTGTCCAAAATTGCTGTTTCTATTATAGTAAGACAATGTTTTTTGGTAGAAGATGCAATTGGAAACATCAACAAAAAATAACTTCCAAGGCAATGATACCTTGAATTTTCAACCAATCATATCTTAAATCAAAATATCAGAACTACATTAAAACTGTGAAAACGTGAATAAGGATTTTTGTTCAGAAAAGCTATTTAGTTATGCACAAAGGAAAACTAAATTTTAATGAGTAAATGCTTGAATTCAGTCGCGTGAATAAGAAAACTGTTGAAATAATTGTAAAAGTTTCAACAATATCAATGTGAAATTTTTTTGCTAATGAATAATTGGTCACTGAGCTGTACTTGAATTTTGTTTTGTCATAACTCACTATACTAAAGTGTTGTCCAAATATTTTTAATATTAATGCATGGCGACATACTCTTATTTCTATATGCTACTTCAGAATTTCTTTTGTTGGGGGGAAAAATTACTTTTGCTGGCAAATTTGAATGCAAGTAGTCTAATGTTGATGTAAGAATAAAAGTGACACACAAAAAGTATAGTTGCAAAAAAACAAAAATATATTAAAGGCTGAAAATATGTTGGAAGTGTAGTTTTCGATATTGTTGAGACTAGCAATTCCACTAACGCGTAACTCAAGAAATCAAAGCAACCAAGGAACACAAATATTACATGAACAGTACAATTATATTAGTCTTTTGTCCTGTGTTGATGAGAGTGAATCTTGCCAACACTTGCAACTTATTTATGCTCATACAAGACAAATTAGATCAATTGTAACTACAACTCCTTGGTGTACTTGTACACAAATAAACAATATAATATGTGAATAATAAAAATTCTAAGATGAATCACATGGCGAAAATATATTAGGTCCTGACAAATATGTATTAATTAACTTAAATCAACTGGGCCACTTGGTCTAAAAAATGATGCGGCACATTTTATATTCAAAGATTAAGATCTGACCATTTGATGAACGCTTCATAAGCTGCTATGCAAGAAACCCTCATTATCAAGTGAAAAACTATAATAATATTTAAATTTAGATCAAATTTTTAAAATGGCTTTAATAATTTACATTATTTGAACTTGCACAGTACTTGTCCTAAAATTCCAAACCATGTATTAGAATAGAATACCTAAAATTTTTTCATTTTTATAGAAGGTACACCAAGTAACTTTGGTACTACCAACAGAATTTCTATCAAATAAGATATACTGATAAGCCATATTAAGCCCAGCACGTTGGTATAAGTGAAACAAAGTTTAATCAACATGTACCAAATACCATAATGATAAAGCAACATGAAGCTCTGTATTTCATAAATGCTCAACCTAAACTCTTTTGCCTGGCTTAAGTCCACAAGTACTAATGATAAAGTTAAATAAAGTGTGATAAAAGAGGCTATAAATGTGCTTAAATACCAGTTAGTCTTGAAGGGATCACAAAATACATTTCTGAGTCCTTTCAAGGATCATTGATTACGTTTGTGAAAGCATGATGGCTTTGCCATTGAAATCAGCCAACATTACGTGGCGTAGAAAAATAATTTGAACTCATTAATCTATAATTTCATATGTATCAGCAGTTTAGAAAAATCACATGAGATTGCTTGATTGTACAACTAATAGATACGTTTAATTAAAATGTACTCTTTAAGCGGTAGAGTAATATCTTTAAAGGCGATTTGTAAAATTTGTGCAATCGTTTTCCACGCTTAAAAGGAAAAAGTATTTTCCAAAGAAAAAGCTGAGAATTCTCGAAATACAGTTAAACACGCAAAATTGAAACAAAACTGTGTGCACTTATTGCAAAGAAAATCTATTTGTATTGCGAGTTAGTTGCGGAACTGAATTACAATATCCTGACTAGCAAAATCAAGCATACTTTCAGATATGATATGTATAAAACAATCTTTCAATGAACTAGTTCAAGAACAAAACTTCTACAAAACGTAAATTTTTTTGTATTTTAAGCTCAATATTTAAGAGATCAATACTTGGCACTGAAAATTTATTTGTAATTAAATATTTGTACCTTCAAACCATGTACTTGCAAGTGAAAAAAGTCGGCTTTTTTTCACTCTTAACGATTCAAAAACCATTTTTCAAGTTTAATTTTTCCCTCCGAATATATGAATGAAATCTGAATGCGACCACTTAATAATTGTTAAAAAGAGTATCATGTGTATATCTGCAATGAATCTATTGCGTGATCTTATAGTTTGTATATGTCACCGAAATCTGGTAGTACCCTGTGGTCTTATTTACATTTCCTTAAATGACCTAGGGTGGTGAAATTATTCCAGGCCACCAGTAATATTCGATGTTATGTGCACTCATCAGCGATTAGCATAAGACTCCATTTAAGGAGTAATTAAGATGTGCGATGGAATGTTTTCAAATCTGTTGAACTGGGCATAGGTAAGAATTTCTGATGGAAACACTTTGGAATGGCTTAAATTTATAACTATCACGGTGAAATTACGAGGTGAATAAACCGTTCATCGCCATGCCAAAAGGCTATTTATAAAGGTGACTTGTATTCGGTCACGAGATTTTTCTTCAATAAAAATCTAGAGGTTATTTCGGTGGTGGCTATGATCTTTGCTCATACAAATTTTAAAAAGTTCATGTAAAATTAATAGCATTTTAACATATTGCAGCATGAAGATGATTTTACCCAGCCAATTAAAAATTGGCCGCCACTCTATAGTAATTCTTTCTGAGTGTTCAAAAATTAAAACGTTTATAATATCCCGAAACGATAAATAATTCGATCCTTTCCAACTAATATTTTGATGATGTTGCTTTTGTTCATGATCTATCCCCCCGATTTCCGGGTTTTTGGTTCAATAATAATCGTTGGCGACGCGGATCAAAGATCCATGTTTGCAGAAGGAATTATGCCGGCAAACCCTTATCTTTCAGCGGCGCGGTGGTATCCTTATTCGCTGAATTCCGATAATTCAACAATCAATGAAATCATTTCATTACAAGTTACACTTCATTGTTTCCACGAACTATCCTTAAATCTTGCATATTACTCTTCCTTGCTAAAAATTTACGAAAACCAAGCACCAGCTTAATTCAGCGACAATATATCAGAGTACCAGTCCTATTGTTTTAGTAGCTGTAATTAAGCTTAAGCTTCCGTCAAATTTAATTTAAGACCTCAAGGTAATTCTTAAAAAATTACCGTGCCATTCCGGGTTATTTTAGTTTATCTATTTTTGTTGACAAGGTCGACCTGGACGAGAGAAAATCATACACTCTTTTTCATATTTTTATCAGATACAGATGGTTCAAGCACAAGGAGCTAAGGCGAAAATCGTCAACCGTAGAGAATATACCGAAGCGTCAGTTGCACCTTCTGGATCTCCAGCTGGTACTTCTAATAGCCCTGTCATGGCATTAGATTTTGATTTCAAGCGATTTGTTAAGCTGGTGAGCATTTGCAATACGGAATCACAAACTTTTCTTGGATTCTATGAAACCTTGAAAGAATACGCTAATGGGAGCAATAAATTCTATTTATCGATGTTGGAGTTAAAATTAGTGATTAATTCAAAGGAATTCAATACAGACTTCGTAGATATTAAATATTTTCGGCTTGCAATTAAAGATCATATCTCGAATTATATTGCTCAACAATCAAAACAACATTCATCTACTATTTTTCTCAGTTAGAGGACATGCCTACGACTGATTCCCCAAAATCAGAAGAAGAATCTGAAAATTCGTGCGATGAAGCTCAATCACCAAGATGCGAGATTAGTACAAATCTGCACCCGGCACCAGTAGTAACTCTTTCTGATGGCGAAGGGGATTCAGATGTTCATCCAAATTCATTCAAGATGAAAGTGAGCGATGGTAATTTCAGCAAAACTGATATTGACAAGTCTCCTTTGAAAAGTGCTAGAGATTCTCCCATGACAGTGTCTCCTCGGGTTCCATCGTACAGAGTTTCTAATGAATCTTATGAGCTGCAATGTCAAATTCGAAATCTTGAGGCTCGACGGGCTGAAGATGCTGTGGCTTTTGCAAATGCTAAAGCTGTTTGGAGCCGTAAAATGGATGAACTCCAGAAAGAACTCGCCGATTCAATTAATGCTCTTCACGATACCACAAATACCCTGCACATCATTGCATCTACTTCAGCAGGCGGAAATGAGCGTTCGTTTGTTGGGGATGGAAACGATCATCCGTTTGTTGGTTATCATGCAGATTCCGGGCCCCAAGGTCTGCGGAGACTCTGTGCTGCCATACAGCAGCAACCAGGTTTGATTCGTGCCCAAATGCCTTACTTAGCATGGATGCCTAACTACCCTGTGAAGTCCGTTCCTAACGAAATTTCTCACATGAATCCTCGCTATGAAGCTCCGATTGTGTTTCCTGACAAGATGAGTCCAGTGTTTCACCACAATAACTCAATGATGGTAGTCCCGCAGTCTAGATCAGCTGATGACTGCCGACATCCGGCATATAATGGTGTGTCTCAGCATGCCAACGTTTCTATCCCTATTAGCTCTAATGACTGTCAGGTTAGTCATTCCAATATGCTTAATACTTACAATTAAAAATAAACATTACATGAACTTCAGATCCCCCCATTTGATCTCTATTCTTTACATACATTTATATCTGAATAAATTTGTTTTGTTGAAATTTTAGGCTATACATATGTTTATTTTGAACATATTTTATTCATATAGGAATCATTTGAATTTCGTGCATCAAAACGCCACCGGAACCATGCAGGCCAGTCGTTTGCTAGCCCAGCTAGTCCCGTAGCATCTATGATACCTCCATCTGTTCATGCAATTTCTCCTATCGATGGGAAATGGGGTACTACTGACGGTCAGCAAGGGGACCTCCGGGCTTGCGATGCCCCTGGTCTAGTGCGCGTTCTATTTGTTCAGTGGAATGGTATGGCCAAGCATGCGCGTAAAACAATTGGAGAGGCAGAATTGTTCCTTCAAACTGCCTCCCACCAGCTGGACAGTAATAATATCATATTTCACTGCTTCAGCCGTCCTCCTGGTATGTTTTGTTATTTTTCATTTATACTATTTACAAGTTTTATTGGTAATGATTTAGCAAGAGCTGTAACTAGTTTGAACAACATTATACAGTAAATTTCTGTTAAGTAATACATAATTTACATCAGGCATTTTATCTATTCACTATCTATGCATCTATTTTTTCCAGAAGCAAACATGGACAGCTAATTTATATTTATATATCGTATTCTTTCAGACAACTCATTGGACTAGCTAATATTCTTAATTGTCAATTATCAACAAAAACTTGATTCATAATGATATATTTTGTCGAATCTTTGGTTTTCTGACATATAGCAAAAAATGTTTACATAAGTCAATGTTTATTTTCAGGAACCAGGGGTTTACGTGCACGAGTGCCTATGGGTGCAATGTGGGATACAGTTTTTTCAGGGTCCCCTTTGCTGGCTCGATTCAAGTATACTAGTAGAGTATTTACTGATACTTGCAACGCTAAGGATTTGCGCAAGAGTAGCCGCCCATCTCGCATGCACGGTTTTCATGAAAACATTTTCACTGCACATCAGGCAGTACGGGGGGCATGCTGTAAGGAAACTAGCTCTGAGCCAGTTCTAACTCAGCATTAAGACCTACTCATAAAAGATAATACTTGGCATAACAGAAAATAGAATGGTTGTAGGTTTGCCGGAGGAAATAGGTTGTTGAGTTGCGATAGTTTTAGGATGTTTTTAGGCTGATATCCTGATGGTATTCAGAATGCTAGGCTGTTTTCGGAAGTTGCATCTTTCTTTATGGCTTGCATTGAATAGATTTAAATGATTACACATAGTTTTAAATTGAGTCCTCTCCAAATATAATTTTTATTCGAAACTTTCTCTTTTACCTCTTTGCGTTTGTTTTCTTTTCGAGATTCTACTTTAAATGAATTCCTTCAATATTTCACTGAACAGATAATTTGGACCAGATTATTTTTTTCGTTCTATTTTGAAGCACTGCAATTTGATTATTCATAAATACCTTGAAACTGATTATTTTTATTTTTTTACAATTTGCTTAAATGCTTTAATTTAATTAGTATCTCTTCATTTTCGCTTCGGGTTCAATCTGATTATATCATATATCTTCTCAAATAGCATTTATATGCACAGTCAGGCCTTTCTAAATTTATTACATTCAGTATTAATAGCTAGAGACTTTTAAATAAATGCATGAAAGTGGATAAATATTTTTTAGAGTAGGTCGTAAGTTATCAATTCATTTAATTCCGCAAGATTTTCCGTTAAATTTGCCCTCATTAAGTATGCATACCAGACAAGCTTGTAAAAATTTCCGATAATACTATTTTACAATTCCGAAAACTACTCGAGAGCTATCCCACCCTCTTACTCAGACGATTAGGTCTACGCAACCTTCCAAATATTTCAAATTCTTCATACGTATTCTATCACTTACACTTGCCTCTGGATTTCGATATTCGTGCAATAATTAATCCTTTGCTGCGCTGCAGAATTTTGTGTAGTGCAAACCTACCAGTTAAGCTTGCATTGTGGACTGAAGTTCTATTTGTGCACTTGAGCATAATATAACTTATTTGTATTCCATCAGTATAGCCAACTAATTACTTTCAGTAATTAGGATTTAATTGTATTTAGTCAATATTACACCTAGTCTTTAACATGCCAACATATCACACGAAATATTACCTCTATGAGCGTAACTTTATGCTTACGACGAGAAAGGTCATCATCAAATTTCATTGGATTGAATTATTCTTTGCGTGCAAATTTTATTTGCTTTGGTAATATAGTAACACTTCACTATGCGTAACCTGTTTACTACCTTCAGTCATTTCTCTATTAGGCTTAGAAATGAAATGAACAAAATCACCTAGCTTTCAAGGTATAAAAAAGCATGACAGCACGAAAAAAAGTAAATCAAATATGAAGGAAAGAAAATATAAGATATTTATAAGCTCATATTTTATTATCAATAAATTGACCATACTAATTAAAATTTCAAATTTTTTTGGCAGAATTTTAAGCAATTTTTCAAGAGGAAAAAAATAATAAATTTACTGTTCTCTCTTATGAAAAATATTTGGTGACTGGCCGTTGACACAGATTAATAGTTTATGGAATTTGACATTTTTTGCTGTACAGATGCAAACTAACATAAGTAATATCTACATCACTAGGATCTGGAATATCTATATGACCTTTTGAATTTCTCTGGTTTGTCTGTTTTTCCAAATGCATCGCGACTTTCCTTGTATGTACATCTATTTGAAAAATAGAAAAAATATTTAATGTAATTCTACATTGCAATACAAGTTTCTAAATTCTTTAAAAATACTATATATTGTCAATGTTAAGTTTCATATATCAAATGAAAATAAGTATAACTGAATAGAACTATGAAAATATTAAAAAAAAATTTACTTTTAAAAAATTACAATGCGGGAAAGGGGGGGGGCGATTGTGAAAGCATATTATCCTTTTATTTTTATTTTCTTCAAACTCACATGTGATACAGGAGAGATCGTAAGTTTCGGAGTTTTTCTGGTTAAAATGATCAGATTTCAATTATTTCACACAAACGCAGCCATTTCCCCCGCACACAAATATATTATTTATTTTCTTGCTATCGAATTTTTGCATAAAATTTACATTTATAATGATATGAAATTCTATTCAAATTGTTATACATAATTTTTAAAAAGTAGTTAGAAACAGCTTTATAAACAATTCCGACGTATGATAAAAATTACATTTTTTCAAAAATTTGTGACCGAAATGATATCTCTTTTGAATTTACTTTGTGGCGATAGCAAATCATGACAATCATAAAAAGAACTGATGCATTTCAAAATTCAAAAACTGATTCCGTATCCATATTAGTATAGATAATAATCAAAGTACAAATAAAATTGGATGTCAGGATGATAAAATTTTACTTGGATTTATGTCACTAATGTTATCTTCGTTCGCAAAGCACTGAATCCACAAAGAATCACAGGGCCATTGAAAGGAAGAAATTTCATCTTTACCTCGTACTGTATCAAGTGAACTCAATGGCGCGACGTCGATCATACTCAAGCCAAAATATATGATAACGACAGTAACTAATACAGTAACAATGTAGTTTGGGGCAGCCAGAGCCCAGTATTTGTTCGGATAATAAGTAAATCCAATTGTATGAAGAAGAGGCTCAGGAATGTAAGCCCATATCAAATATAACCCTTACATACAATAAAAGAAAAAGAACGTAGTGTACTGTTTTAGCAGACTTTAATTAAAGTTATCTAATTTGTTCATGATGTTTCAACTTCTGCAATTAAACGGCTTGAAGTACATTGATATTGAGTCAAATTTCCAAACTTGGTTATACAAGTCTTCGTACTCATTCATAGAAATTGTTCGACGAATTTTGCATTGTAAAGTTGACTTGTAAGAAAAGACTTAGAGAACTTCGCACCAGTTGCGATGAAAGTAATAATCCATCCAACAAAGCCGTAAATTGGGGCGACCATTTCGAAACTGGGCAATATAATTATCAAGTAGCCATGTTTTCACGCTTTTTCGAGATTTTCATAAAAATCTGAGTGTTGGCAATATTTAAAATAAATATTATGAGCGTGGGTTGTTGCATTTGTAGACTACTTAAGCCAAATTTTGAGAGATTGCCATAAAATTCGTAGATTGCCATACAGATCGTTGATTGACAAAAAGAATATTTTTATTCGGCGGAATTTGAGTTCTTTGCACTAATTCCAGTTGGGTTAGAAACGAAATACATAGCACAAGAAACTGTGACAAAAATAAGTATATTCATCATGTAATAATTGTGTTGATAGAAGTGAGCTAACTCTATCAACAGCAAAATATAGAACCCCACTAGCATCTGTTCAGTCAATTTACTTTGAACATCATAAATACTTTAATGAAAACTCACCACAGCTATAAAAAAGAATTAACCCTGAAGGAGTTAACTGCTAACATGGGATTTGATCAGAATGAAATATTTATTTTTTGTCAAAAATTCAACACCTGCTCAAAGTAAAGCCTTTTGACTGTTCTAATGGTTACAATTATTTAATTTGCATATTTTTCAGGAAAGTTAAACTGAAATTGTAGCTATATTAGAATCTCTCTTATTAGTCATTTGATATTCAGTTTACACCAATAACTTATAACTTAAATAGATTGTATGTTATTAAGAACCATTTTCAGTAATATATGTTTGAAAATTAAGAAACTGAGTCTCTCTGTCAATTTGGCTTTCCTACATTTTCTGTCTATTTATCATAGTCAGTTTCTAGCAAGCAATAAAATTATGGTGGAAGGGTTATGCTGGGTATTGAAGATAAGTGCTGTAGGTGATACTATTTTCAATTGTTTTTATACATAGGTTTGCCAAAAAGTAAATGCGCAAATAAAAGAAAATTGTTTGTTCAGGAGTTTTTTTATGACTTTTTCATAATACATGGCAGATGTTTCCATCAAGAAAATGTAATAGTAAACGTTGTTCTAAAATTCAATAGAGAACACAAATTATATTTTCTAATGCTGCTTTCATTTTTACTATCATAGAGTTAATGAAATATATTATAAGATGGAATAAAAGTATTCAAATTTTATGTAGTAAAGTACTGAGTTTTGTTTCACAGCATTTATATATTAAAAAAATTTCATTCACTAAAAGTTATTTAATTACATGTATGCAAAGTGAAAAAAATGTAATTAACAAAACAGAAAACAGTGAGTGATATACTTTTATGAAAGGCTGCAATGAAGGAATCAATTGTAGTAATATGATAGATATAAAGATTTGTGTAGGCATGTACAATATCTGAAAGAAGGAATCTAAATGAGCTTTAGATTCCAAGTTATTGGACTTTATCATAATATTAATATGTTAATAAAATTGGATATACATCTCAAAGATTAATGCAAATTGCTATTAAAAAGGATCATGCAAATTTGCTTCACTAACTTTTAATCAGTGTTGAAGTAAATAGTTGCATGAATATAAAGTGGTAAAATATGTATAGTTAGGACATTACAATTAGGTAATTACTACAATAAAGATGTCAAAGTAATATTTGTTACTTGACAAAAGACATGTTTCTAGATCAGTTTAATCCTATGTTGCATGCGTAAATATAACTTAGAATTAAAAATATTGATGAATTATAAATTTGAGTTGCTCAAGTCAACTTTTTCACTAAATATTTGCAGCACTTATATTTCATCAACTATTTTTTTGTTACAAATCAATACATGTATTCCAGGCATGAATTAAGAAGCACAGGGCAAACAACAAGTCCAAAACAACACATGTAAACACAGTATATTAATTCCTATTTAGTGTGTTGCCAAGAATGAATCTTGTCAATACAACACAACTTAAGTGAATACACTCAAGAAAATGCACATCAAGACAAATTAAATCAATAGAATAACTACTACTCTTTTTAAAAATCACGCATAAGCAGAGCAAATAACAAATAATGACTCCATAATAAATTACACAGCAAAATAGATCACGTCCTGCCATTTTGGTCAAAATAGTCAACTTTACATGAACTTTTCAAGCCTGTTGTGCACGTTTTTAGCATCAAAATACTTAAATTCATAATTTCAGTTCTTGAATAGTAAGTTACTCAAAATATTTCATTCTGTATTTCTTTCATTTACAAAGCTTAAGTTAGTACTGGTAGCATCAGATATTTATGCATCTTCCTAATGGACTACAAGTTTTTTTAAGGTGCAACAATTTAGATTTGTCATTTTTAAAACCAATCCTTGTCTTATAATTTTTTGCAGTGTGTGCTTTAAAACTACTTTGCTCAGGAATATGCCATGCTGAATTAATTCTACTGGCTTTGCATGACTAAAGAATTACACTAATTTTTTTTGAAGTTAGTAGCAAGAGTTGTTTTACAAATCTCTATCAGTAAAATAGCCCTGCATTTTCACAAAAATTTTCTTTCTGACAATAGTTTTCATTCCATTTTATTTATATAATGTTTAAATTGAAAAAGTCAAACAGCATTTCTTGAGTCACCCAAAATACCTCTTGGCACCAATACTATGCATGATATGCATATTAAAAAGTTCTGCAGGAATCATGGTTTTGTTAATCATGTCATATTCATCAACATATTGGTTACTTGCCTAACCCTTTTTTGGGATGTCACAATCAATACCCTTGAATTGCACTATTCAATGTTAAACAATATGTTTCATGACACACTCTAAAAGTTCCTCAAACTAGATAGTTGTGCAGTTTATACTCATGTAAATCAAGTTTTTTGCCAAAAATGTGTCAGGAACTATGGACATACTACACCTAAATTAAAACTAGAGTGCAGCAATCAAAATAAAGATTTGCACATGTAACTCACCAGCCATGCAGCTGAAAACTATACAGTCATTTAGAAGGAATCTCAAAAGCAAGGGCCAGGGTTCTAGATATTCAGGTCTGGGATGCATGTGAATTTTAAATCTCAAAAAAGGAAACTTGAAGCAAGTAAAAAGTTCATATTAGGCTATACCTTGACTTCAAACTGATACAATTGTGATTATGTATTCAAGGTTTCATAATGATGGAGTGTAATTTTGGCCTGTCATTTTTTTGTGCACTGTTTAACACATCTTGTTTAACCACAATTCATTTCACAAGTCTGGCCTAGAGTTTGGTACAACTATGCTCATTCACTTGAATTTTAAGATGATTATCTGTTTCTCTCAGACTAAAATTTATGACAGTATCAAGATGTTGTGCCAGTGTAGAATCACTGAGTTCTATAGCTTTTACTTTATTTTTCATCATGGGCATCACATTGTAAATGCACCTTCAATCCTTCCAAAGTTCACTAAAGCCCCAGTGATAGGTTACTTCATCTTCTTCCATCATTATGTAAGCCATGAAAATCACGTGACTCAGCAATGGATACCGCCCGGCACAATATGATATCTTTTCTCCCAACATTGCAAATGCACCTAGGAGCACCTACATCAACTGGCTGCACTAAAAACCAAATATAGAGTGCAACTATAATTCAATCTTTCAAGCCAACTTTGAATGAAATAAATTGTTTGAAGAAACTTGCTGTGTGTCAATCAGTTTCCAGGAATTTATTTCTTGCATATTACAAGGATAAAGCACCAGATATTAAGACATGCAAAAATAAGTGGTTGGTCTGGCATCAACACTGTGAGGCTGAAATTTACTTAGATTACTGTAATTATATTAGCAATGATAGAATTTGTAGTTTCCTGGAGATTCAAGCACTTTTTGACTCATTTATTGTACCTCCCATGGTTGTTAACATTACAACAGGTTAAATAAGTTTAAAAGTCCACCATACTAGGACCATTTTTCAACCACACATTGTCAAGTAAGTCAACAACTCTACTAGAAAATACATTTAATTTCTAAAATGCAACCACAAAATAGTTCGATTTCAAGTCACTTTCGACTTATCCACATTAGCAGTCAGCTCAAGTTTTACAGCCCAATATTCATCAAGTTCACCTCAGTCACTTATTCAAAATGCCTCTTACAAATGTTTGAATTAGTGATGCCAAGTTTCACTGTGTCCATTGGTATCTTGAATGCTTAACATAATGGTTATTGTGTATAGTACATTGAATCTGGCAGTTTACTCAAAGTTTGAATGCTCATGGTTAAAGCTGTCTTGGTGCACATTTTTTTGGCCTTTATACTTTGGATTTGCCTCATCAACATGGATGTAAAACTACTTTGAATGCCTGACAGCTCAGAAGTGTTTATCAATTCAGATATGGAGTTTTATTGGAGAACCAAATAGGCCTGCACATCTAAGCCTTTCATCATTTTTTACATACATTCCCCTGTTCAATGTTTTTTCTGAGGTTCTACCTTACAACTATGAGCACGAAGTAAGGGCAATTGAAGGCAACATTAATTCAATGAAAATTTTTACATTGTATAACAAAGGTTTGCCAAGCAAGAATCCAACTGTACCTTTAGTTCTTGAATATAATGTCATTGTAATTGCACTAACAACTTGGATATACAAAAGAATCTACTATGAAATTGTGTACTGATATTTGTACTTCCAATACAAATTACTTCTTGGAAATGACAGCACAATACTTCTTGGGATTTTAATTGGTTCTACATATTATATGAAATATTTCTTTTGCCTTGAAATAACAGTAATTTGTGAACTTTATACACAGCTAAAGCACGTGAAAAATGCTTACATAAATGTTGCCTTTACTTGGATGTGTGAGCACATGCAAACTATCTCACATACACTATACATTGTGTTTATCGGTTTTAACTAATGCAATTCAAAATTTTAACACAGTTCTCCAAAAAGCTTTATACTATATTCTAGGTCTATCTATTCTGTCTGGATATTTGGATGCAAGCATCACTCTTGACATTGCCTGGTGGTTTGGCAACATTTTAAACCGAAGTTATTATGAGTTTAGCAATTTTTAGTTTAACTGCCCTAACTGATGATATTGCTACTGCTATGTATAGAAATCCATGCTCACTTCAGCTCATTGCAGTGCTATAATACAAGCACAACAATTTCAACTTTACAGGTAATCAAATTGACTGTGCAAATATATTTGAACGCAAAAATGTAGAAAATGATCAAAATTGCCCAACATCAATCTATTAGAGCAGCGTCTTTTCCACCATTAACTGCTTTACAAACTCAAGCAAAATTGCAAAGATATTTCTATGCCGTGCGCTGCAGTTTGAATACAGGCATTTTTTAATCTCAGCTTTAAGCTCATCTGTTCAAATCTATGACTTCCAAATCATGCTAAAATAGTGGCTGAGAATTTTATTTTTCTAGAAATGTGTCATGCCTCCTTTGCCTTTTTGTTAGATATCTTTCTTTATTTGCCATATGCTGGATCAGATAGATCTTAACTTCTTAAATCGTTTCTTGGAGAAGAACACATCAGTCTTAAAACTCAGTGCAGGGAGTTTCTTGGATACATTTGGCTTTTTTATACCTCTCAACTACATCTTCAAATTCAAAAATTGCTCTTTCCAGCCTCAAGAAAAGCTGCATTCTATTAACAAATGACTACATTCTAAAAGTATTGTTATTAGGAATATTTCTTTGATACCAAAGAATATGATACACATGATTTCTAATGCGAACTATTGTATTTGCATTCTTTATTAGACATATGCATTGCATAAGCAACACGTTTAAATATTTAACACTTGTTAGGAATTGACTTCCTAAAGAGTTAATTCTCTTTATTGCTGCGTACATACTTCAAGATTTGTATAACTGTACAGTTCAAGAAGATTTGTACAATTCATGGAGAGTCACAACTCAAGTTCAAGGAGAGTCATGAATTCAAGGAGAGTCATGCATTCTTTTGTATCTTGTCATATTGATAGAGTGTCCTCACTTCTATAAACACAAGTTAGTAAATGCAATGTACATGTTTCATTCTTGTTTATTGTATTTTGCATTCCTAACAGTTTGACAGTTTGATAGAAGTACTAATGCTATTAATTTAGCATTTTCCAGTTTGGTTTTCTTTCTATGTTAGTTCCAAGTTGCTATGCTATGCTTCTGTAGTGTTCCTTTGTCACTTTCCTGTCAAAGTAACTTCCCTGCAATACGTTCCTATCTATGCCTGCTCGTCTCAAATTTGTTTGGCATTTAGTTCCTGATTTTTGCAAATGTCCTCTACCTTTGCCTGTATATTTTTGGTGTCCTTTGGTACTACATGACATACACCTAGTCTGTCCTGGTTCCTGGTATTGGTTCCACACTGTACAACTCATCTTGTTGCTTATTACCCAACTTGTTCTGCAGTTTCACCTGTTGTTTCCTAGCTCCCTTGCTTTGTCGTTTTCTCACTTCATTGCTTTCCCACTTCCTTGTTTTGTCAACAAGACTTTGCTTACCAGGCTTCTAGTTCCCTTGCTGCTTGGCATCTGTTGGGTTTTGTCCCATTTTGTCCTGTCCTGTTGGGTTTCATCCAATTTTGTCTGATCCAGTTGGGTTTTGCCCCATTCTGCTCCATTCCGTCTTTTTGGGCACTGTCCCATTCTGCCTTCAGTTTGATTACGTTCTGCCTTCAGTTTGGTTACGTTCTGCCTTCCGTTCCGTTACGTTCTGCCTTCAGGAATGCAAAATACAATGAACAAGAATGAAACGTACATTACATTTACTGACTACACTACATTCATGATGCACGAAAAAACTATTCAATACATTTTTAAAACTAATTCTATGGCTACATTGGAAATTATTGTTCCTAGTATCGCAAAAAAGTCAATAATTAGCCGTAAAATTGTTTATCAGGAGTTAAATATCTGTTTAAAATGGTTTTTCAACCAGATTTGGCTTATTAAAGAAGAATCGAAGGTTAGCAGTATGTTTGTATTCAACTTTAGATGTTTTACTCTGATAGATTTTATAATGGCACTCCTTGTCAACTTTCTGTTTCTCCCAAAGCAAATTTTTTGTCATAAATTAAGATTTGGAATGAATCATAAATCAAGTTGTGTGGCCATATTTAACTTTATTTGTTCTTGCACAATATGAAACACCTCACTTTAAACCTTGTTTGATTTCTGCTTGTATCTTCGTTTGATGTGGCACTGAAATATAATTTAGTACAAATATTTCTCTGAAGCAATTTTGTCTCAATTATGAGTGTTGAGCAGTCACTCGAAGTGTACTTTTAAAATAAATAAGTTTTGGGCAGGCATTCAATGTTCCAAAGAACTATAAAATACCGATTAAAAAAATGACTCTGCAAGGCAATGATTCAAGTTTCAATGAATTTCCAACAAACTTAAAAGATTAATGGGCAAAAAATTTTTACTGGCAAACGAAAGCAAGAAAAATTTAAAGTGTCACTAAGTTAATCCAAATTTCAGTCAAACTTGTTTTCCCTGTTAATCTTTTCAAACAATTTTTTCAATCAACTATCTTTACAAAATTTTATTACCTTCCAGAGCATACGTGAGAATTATTATTTATCAATTTATCTTTGAAACCATAAAATTTGATAGTACCAAGCAAAATAGTACCTTTGCTTCATTTATTATCCAAATGAAGTAAAACAATTTAAAATAAAAATATATTATTTTTAATGGTATTCATGCACATAGCCAAGTTTTAAAATTTGAATCGTACTATTAGATCAAATATGCACAATTAATTCAAATGCATGGTATATCATAGAAAACGATCGAAAAAGCCACAAAATATGAATTGTACCACTATTTAATAGTCTTTAAATCTTATCTGCGTATGTAAGTACTGATACACCGAAGATTACCCTGAAATTTGATATACAAATTTGTTCAATCAGCATCATCTTTTTCTAATTGTACCCTTTCATTGACCCAAAAAAACAACTGTAAATGCTTCTATTATTCCCCATAATAGTGAGCTCCCTAGAACAATTAAAAAAACAGACCCTCCAATACTGGACCGAAATTTATTCCGAAACAAATTTTCTTGCTCCATCTGATTGGCTGGTATTAGGTTCAAAAATAGCTGGAAACATGTAACAAAATAGAGAAAATAAATTTCTCTTGTTGGTAAATCATTTAAAATAATAATTCTTCTGTTCCATCTAATTGGTTGGAATCAAATTCAAATTTCTAGTGAACGTATATAAATATATATATAAATAACTATGATACTTTTGCAAAAAAATTTCAGGGCAACTAAATATTTCGGAGCAATAGTTATTGTGGCTATCAGCAATGGCTGAGAAAACCTCTTATTGCATTTTTTGTGATTGCATGGAAAATTACAAAGGCAATGAATTTTTCATATATACTAAACTTAGAAAATAAATATAGAATAATTGTATATTTTAACATATTTGCCAGTCATTTTTACAACTCTGCTGAAAACTGCTACAATTTGTTAAATCGACAAGAAAAGATTCATTTATATTGAATTCTTACCAAAGGGATAGGAGCAAGTGCACTAGTTAAAATCGTTAACTTCCATAGTCCATCATATTCGTTATTCCTTAAAGTATCGTTACTTACATCCCAGATGGTGCTTAATAAAGTACCCTAACAAAATAAAAAATTAATATAATTGCAAAACTCATCAAAAATATACTTAACATTAAAATTTTAATAAATTGCAAAAATCTAAAAAGGACTTCAGCGACGAATATCCGTGATACTAAATTTACAACAATTCTTCCAACAATTTTCATGATTTGAACAATAATGAAAGGGACACAATTAACTTTGAGATGAAAACTCATACTTGTTCGCTAAAATTTAAGTGTCAAATTTTTCAAGAACTAAAAGTCCAAACTGCCTTTCAAGTAATAACAGAGCGGTTTTCCATTAACAGACATACTATCAAAAATGACAAACTTACTGACTTAGTATGAAATTGTCAGCGATATATGTATGCATACAAAAAAGTTAATTTCAAACGTAACAAAATACAACGCAAGTCAGTAATTCCTTTAACGTTTTCATAGCAAACATATACGTATGTACATACGAGCTGATGAGCATTGAGAAAATCATTTGATTTAATCTAATATTGTGGAACATTTGAAGCCTGCGATTTGTGGGGTGCTGATGACATAACGGCATGTAGCTATAAATTATTAAAAATTAGCCAGGTTTTAAGCATTCACAAAATAGGTAATTTCACCATAATATTCAACCATTTCGTAACGAAATTCAACTGGATTAAAATTATTCTAACCCACACTAAGTAAACTCAAAGGACCAGAGCATAGTAAAGGATGGGCTAATCCAGTAGTTATTGGGGAAAAAATATATTGCACGCAACAAAAGAACTCTGCAAAGATTTTTGTACAAAAGTATAAATTCCTTTGAATTTCGAAAAATTTCATTCCAAAACACTGACGTCAAACTGAATGTTTGTGATGCCGCTACTCGATTTGGCATGGTTGAAAATTAATTTATTTGACAATTCCCAGCAGCAGTTCATACATACAGATAGAAACTTAGTTAGCAGAATAGTATAAAACGTACCAAATTGAATGAACTCATCAATGCGACATTGCCAAAAGTCGTTAGCATGGCATAAGTAGCACCTTCACTACCATCAGGACATAAACGTAGGTACATTATGCAAATAGGCAAAAACTGAATACCCTGCAAAAACACATACGAACATACATATCATCATCACATAAATAATAATTTTTCATAACCAATAGTTCTTTACACCCTTTTGCTCGTACTTTGCTTTGAGGGGTGTAGTTTAACTGAATATAATGTGAAGGATTTCAGCTTATGAAGACTCCAGACATTTTACAGCTAACAGTCAATCATAGCTTTAGCAAGCTCAACAGCATGGATAAGCTACAGATGTAGAAATGCCATGTCCATTAATATTGCTAGTCATGGCTATGTACACAGATCCTTTAATAAGACTCAAAAACCTTAAGATCTCCCTTAGTCATTGTACTAGTCCAACAGTAGAGACTTGCCAATACTAGTTGGAAATACTTACTAATTCTAAGTATGAGTCTAAGTCAATGATTTATACTAAAATGAGATTTTTAAGAAAAAAACTAAATTTTTCAAACTTTTCCAAGCACATCAACATGCTCTATAAAAGTCTATTTAATTCGTGCATCATGCTAGAACAAGAATATTATACAAATCACGATTACTGCAACGTATTTACAAAATAATGTAAATATTTGAAAATACTTTTTCATGCAAAGAAGGATGTAACGATCTTCCCCAAACACTACAATCTGGCAACAAAGTATTTACATTTCCTTTCAAATTCATGCTTCTTAGTAATCATTTATGTTCCTTCGTTTTAGTGGCCTATCCCGAAAATTCACTAGTTTTGCATTACATGTATGCCAAAAAAATTTGAATTTATGCACATATTTAAAAATTCTTTTGTCTATATTTATCATTATATAAGTACAGTATGTTACCCCCTGGTAAACCCCCCAGGGGGAGATATTTAGTACCACGCCCAGACTACCCCCAAGGGCATTTACACATGGTGGTGGGGGGGGGGACATTTACATTGTCAGTGCAGGGCATGCCAGTCAAGCACATGAGTTTACTGCACCCTCTGAGCGTTTACATCTGAGGGTGAAGGTACATGACGGAGGGGGAGAATTTACTAAGGGCTTTATGGTAAATTATTCTACCTGAACATATTCAGTGACTACGTCATCTCCCAGTGCAAAGAGCAAATTGCTCATATGAAAATACTTCACATTCCATTGAAAAATTAGACATAGTTGTAGCAGCGAAAAAACAGTACATATACATACGCTATAGATGTATATTATGCGCCAGCTCATGCGAAAGAAAAACTGCAAAAACATTCGTACACAATGCAAATAATTAGCAGACATTTCAAAAAATCTAGTAAATTCATAAATTTTTAGACAGCACAAATGCATACATATTTATACTATAAGAAAAATAAAACATCTAGATGAATATACATACTATTAAATTGCACTATATTGCATGTAATAAATTGAAAAAAAACTTATAGCAAAAAATAAAAAAATGGCCACAGTTGTTTTTTCACATGAATTGAGGTTATGAAAAATATAATTCTACATAGAAATGACTATTTTTAAAATTTTTAAATTTGCGCTTTTCAGTATTGAAGATACATCATTGAAATATCTACTCTTTACACACATATACTGAAATTTGAAAATTCCCTTATTTTATTAGCTTAAATTATTCTTGTTACTTCAAGTTTGGCAATCTTTCTACGTAAAAATCTTTTAAATCCACACCAAAATGATGAAAGGATGTAAAAATGCTCAGACGTCGTTAAAAAGGTCAAAAAAGTAAAAAAAGGATGATGGTGAAGACCACCAAATAAATTCGTTCTGTCGGAAAATCTGTTAAAAACGAATTATTTACTTCCAAATTTTACTCTATGTATGCATATAAATGTAGGATTACCGTTTTATAGGCTAATATTCCTAGCAAACTCATTAGAGCTCCAGTCGTTGAAATAATCCCCAGTTTGTATGGCTCAAATAGTAACGATAGCTGTAAGTAGGAAGCCCATGCAATATTTGGAACCTAGATAGATAAATAAGATATAAGCCTAAGCTAACTATATATAAAGGAATCAAATGTGGGTCAAAATCTAGGTCTTGATAATGCTTTTGGTGTTGAAATCGGCATATATAGTGCTAGCCGTGCCTTATATCTCTATCTCCCCCAAATATAAAGTGTGCCAAATTTAAACATTGTTGTATTCAACATGGCCTAGATTTGTTGTAAAAGACTCACAAACACGACTATTCGAAAGGGCACGCTTCGAGTCTTAACTTTTTGCACTGAATATCTAGTTGAAAATCTAGTCTTGAAGAATTGGCTAAACATAGCATGATAATTGATATGCGTTATGTTCCGATGAAAATGGAAGTATTGGTAGTTATTTGTTTGCCTTGAATCATACTAGTATAATATTTAATTCAATACACTGGCCTTTAGTCAATTTAGATTATATTGTTTACTACTTTTCGAGAATTATTAAATCTATTCCTGTTTCTGAAAATTTGTTGCTCCATCTGAACATGACAATTCTGAACTAAGCATAACTTTCATTACGGTATACAAAAAATTTACCCAAAAAACAAAAATTGAAGTAATTTTGTCATCTCAATCAATTTTTCAGCTTTTTTGTATCATATGCTTCATGCTATGACGTCGTAAGTTGACAGTGTTAATTCACTTCAACCTAGAAAAAAAGAACAATTATACGACTTCTATGGTACCTGAAAGAAATTGAACATGTAAACAAATGCCATTGGCTTCCATACTGCCTTGAGGCATATTGTATTCCATATATCTTGACACTGTTCGGACACTAATCGGGAGCGAGCTGGGGCTTCATACAAGCTCCACAGAGTAGAACCCAAAAAAATTAGGGGTAGAATTCCGTTCAATAGACATACCTAAACAAAAAAATTCTAATGGTAACAGGAAAAATCTAAATTGAGTAAGCGAAATGTAGAAAATCATTCAAATTGAATATAGATGTATTTATCTAAAGTAAACAATTACATTAGATGTAACAAATTTGCTTGTAGCAAATTTCATTAATAGCAAACAAGTCAAATTGTCCTCGACTAGTTTTTTTGGTACAACAAATTTATTTGGTGGATTCAACTGCTTTGATAAATTCAAGGTTTATTGTATGCTATACGATTTGCTAAAAATTAATGCAAATGTATAATATAATCCAAAAAACAAAGGCTTATCACCCAATCTCTTGATGAACCACAATAATAATAGACATGTACTATGCAGCATATGTCAGTATGTATCACCTGTCTAAAATTCATACCCCAACCCCAGCTTTCTTGATTATAAAGCAAGGTTCCCATCAGATACCTAGTAAAAAATTGTGTTCAAATTTTGCGACTTAAATCGGTTATAATTTATTGCATTTATACATTTGTATTTGCACTCCCTAATTATATTTTCCCTTTCCAGAAAAAACTTCAAATGTAAAAATTTATACATTGATGATATAGCTCAAATTATAATCTCATGTTTCATTATATATCATTTACATTGGAGCTAACTGGCTAGTATAGTATACAATCTAGTATACCTGCAAGTATTATGCACACAATATAATATATATATATAACATTTCATACAAGCCACAGCTTAGTTACATGGATCAATCATTAACAGTGACACACTTTTTTCATGGTACAGATTTAGCCCTAATGCTTTATTATCTATCAGCTTTGTGATTCAAAACTTTGAATTAATTTTAACCATTTGTTTAACTTCAAAAAATCATAGCATTATAAAGTAAATGAAAATATTGTACCCTAAGACAGTTCCAGAAAATCTGATAGAATAGCAAGCTGCCTGTATTTTCCCCCTATCCTCAATATATTCCAATTTGGACCGTTCTACCACGAGCTAATATATCATTTTGCCACATAAAAATGAAAGAAAGAGATAAATTTCAATAGACATTTCTCGAATTTTTTGGGATATATACATATAAATTTGGGAAAATTACAGAAATTCGACAGCTAGATGTTGTTTAGCTCTAGCTAGCTGAACAAGGAGGAGTTGCTAAAAGTTGTGCCTGGATGACAGGCCATAAAAATAGCTAGTTGCATATAAATAGCAGGTAAAAAATAGCCAAGGTAGAATGGTCTAGAAGTATCGCTAAAAACTCAGATATTGCTGGTTTTGAAAGTGTAAACAGTTTAAAAAACTAAGAAGAGGAATATAAGTGAATAGACTGATAATGTAAACCTCGAAATAAATTCAATTTGAAGATCTAAAAGCAAAAAATCGATTTTTCAAGCAGATTTGAAAAATATCAAATTTTTACTGCTCTTCCTCGTCATGATTTTTTCAAGGAATGCATGCATAACCCTGCTACTATTTAATCGAATTGATAACTCTGACTGAAGCTGATGAGAAATTATATAGCTGACTAAACACGGTTTACGTATTTTCTTGCCCATTTAACCATACAGCAATGATCGAATTAAAAAAATTGCAATAAAGTCATCATACCGTGTCGGCCATTACGTCCCCCATGATTTGGCCAAAAGTAGCGATGAATATGCTTACAGACAATATAGAGAATTGAGGGGTTCCCAACCATGCCAAGAAGAGGTAGCAGGCACTAAAACAACAAAATATAATGAAAAAACAAATTTTAAAAGTTCTGATTGAATCTTAAAATAATATGTTAAATAAGTGGCACTTGCATGTGTAGAGAATACCCAAGAGCGAGGTAGGGCTTCCTTCGAAGGCCGCCAATAGGAAAAACATCACTGATAAAACCGTAAACAAGTTTGAAGCTCCACGGAATAGTGACGAGTACGGAAATTGTGTTCTGTTGACTAGGCTGAGCATCTAAGGTTTGCACCAAATAAACTGAAAGAGGAGTACCAATGAAACTGTAAAAAATAAAATCATACATTTGTAATTAAGTGGAGCATGAACAATATAAGTTGAAAATAAGCCACACGTGATTTATATTAAATAGACTCAGCATCAGCGTCAGCGGATTTAAAAATATCTTCGAGACTTCAAGAAACATTAAAATATTTCTAAAATGTCCAGATAAAATCATACTGCATCGAATGCTTCTTAATACAAATTTTCACCTCCCAAGAAACCCAACTAGCCAATATGATAAGGGAATTGATATGTTCGAAGGATGCCATAGGTTTAAGCGTCGTTCAATGAGATCTGGATCAACTTTTGCGTCATGAATAGGAGAATAAAAAAAGCCGAGAGTGGCCGCTGATTTTGGGGGAGATAATAGTGGCAACATACTGAAGAGGAGCTCTTATCGAAAGAAATATTTTGACAGAAAAGCGAACATTGCCATTGATATCGATGTAAGAAAAAATAATAAATTTCAAAGTATCTTAGTTGAACATCTCCATATTGAACATTTAAACCCAGCAAACAAAAAAAGGGGTAATATATCTCTATATAGCACTCATATGTACAAGTAGCTTAACAGTGCAAAGATTGGTACGTGTAGCTCAATGACACCCCTTCATAATCTATCCGTACAGCGTATCCTGCGTCACCCCACGAATATACCAGTAAAGGACATGTACACTATAACAAAAATAATAATCTTTAACTGCTCTACAGAATTTAGACAATTTTTGCTCAATATGCATTGGCAACTTTACTTCTAGCTGGTCAGCCGTTTTTTATTTTACATGAACTGAAGTGCTCTCTTTGAAATTATTTTAAAAATAATTGTTACGAATTGCCAGATGTAGAAAGATGACCTCTGCACTATTCGACATGAGTGAAAAATTTCTTGGTCCAACATATATAAAAAAGTCTTTAGGTATGAAACAAAGAAAAACAAAAATTGTGTGCACACTTGTAAATTGCTATACTGTTGTTGGAATATAGTGCCAGCATAGCATTTAAATATATTTTGAAGTTAACAATTAGCAGACTCCTGCTTAAGCAAATTTGTCAGTCCACTCCAGTTTTCATTCTGCAATCTGCATTATCACACTAGCACCATAAATGAGTTCCATATTGAATAACGAGACAGACATATATGTAATACCTTATTCAAAAGCGAAACTACATTTATCAGTCTTGCTGGCTGGTAAAAATATTATGAGATTTTGATTACAATTTTAAATAATGGACTCATTGGCTAAGCTGAAGACCAATTATCCATGTTCTTAGGACAAGTTGGTCGTTAAAAAATATTCTTTTGGTTGACATGAAATACCCGACCTAGAAAAATATTTTCTTATTGGAGCTGACATTTTACTCAAATACGAATGAACAATTTAATATGTAGAGATTTTAAAAAATCTATCTTGATAAGAATGTTTGACAATAAAATCACTTTCCAGCTTATTTCTCAACTTTTCTTGTGAGATGTCTTTTATTGCGCTCAAGTTATTCATACTTATGTCCACTATTGATGCCTAGTCAATGCTTAAATAAAAATTAATACTTCTATAACTATAGTATTAGAATAATGAGCTCAATGCTGACATATTACTGATGGTTACAACAAAAAAACATGTTCTCCAATAAACGCAGTAGGAAATAAGATGAATTACTAGTTTTAAAGGTAGAAGATCTTTTTAAAGAATAAAAGTGGCAAAGTGGAAAAAAGCAAAACTGATTCGTTCAGTGATAGTAAATTTATTCTTTTACCAACCATATCAAGCTTTTGATATATTTATACATGAGTTTTGACAGCGAATGAAAGCTTACTCTGTAGTATTTATTAATTTTTCATCCTTAATATATGCCTACTCGAACGACGCTGCATGCACATAAATAAATATTGGACGACAGAAAATTAACTAAAAACATGAAAGTTATATGTCATTAGCCGTCTTGTTCTGTTGGTGAAACTTTAGTAGAAAGCGTAAGCCCATGCATTTCAGATATCTCTTTTTTAAGGGTTTGCTTCACAAGTTGATGCTGCTTGACCAGGTTCAATCCATGAAATAAAGGGCTTTCCACGGAAATATTATACATAGACCCGCATCCTCCACTTATATCAGCAACATTAACCTAGATCATTCATGTCGAACTATTTAAGTTGAAAAAAGGAACATGGTACTGAAATCAATTTAGTAATTCACTTTTTAATATAATGCAGTGCATTTAGGTGTTAAGTTAAATGACACAAAGTAGAATCAACTCCTCTCATAGCATGCAATATTTCAACAAGCACCTCAATAAAAAGAGATGAACGGATATACTTTACAGAAGCCTTATCGATTCCTTCAACTTTATGCACATAGTCATATAGGCAAGCATAACGAAAAATGAGTTCTCTCTGTGCGTATAATTTAATGTCCACGGATTAAGATGAAAACAAAAAAATGGATTTGAAGTAAAAGAATTTAATCTGTTACATCAGCTTCTACATAGTTCGAATTGGGCTATCAGAAATTGCGCCTTTACAACATGCGATTACGATGAATTCATAAAAATCGAAACAAAGAAGACATCAACTTACGACGGTAGCCTTAAGCTCTCTGAGTAAAGTGTTCTTTATCGAAGCTTCTCTGCCTTCCTGGTCCGTGGCTTTGGAATTATGCTGAATCGATCTAAGTGTTAGAAAATGTTCAATTCCATGCGATAGGATTATATGCAATAAACGTTATGAAACCTTTTAAAGTTTCTTAGAGAGTGAGCTGGAGACTGCAGAAGAATTGCAACTCTAGAAGTAGCACGAAACATTGCAGTATTTCATAAATTGTTAACCTAGTAGTGAGCCAATATTTTTAAGGAAGTGAACTACATGTCTGCAGATTAAAATAATTTAAATCCAACTTAAATAGATTATTAATTTATTAACTTCCAAATTTAAAATTATTGACCGTTTCAACTCATTCAAAAAATATTACTAATCAGCATAATTCTGTGTGATAGTGATGTCTAAGGAAGTTACTTCATGACACAAGACTCATGAGCTTCAGTGTTATTAAATTAGTATCCGGTATCAGCAACTCAATACTGAAGATGGAAGTAGTGTACGTTGTTCTTATTGTCATCAACAGCATTGTTTTCGGGATTCCAATATTTCGTTGTATTCACTTCCGGTAGGAAATTATATAATAAATATTCAAACCTAAACCATGCAACTAAGGCTTGAAATTATGAAATAGACACATAGCGCCATTTTTTCGTAAGAATCAGGAGAAAGCGATAGGAGCGATTGATGCCGCAAAGGAATATTGCGCAAAGCGCCTAAAGATGCCAGAAATGTCATCATCTTTACAGCTTCTTCCCAAGTAAATTTATCTAATGTTTAACACCCGAACAAGTTTAATCGTGTTGACTGAATTTCAAAAAGTCAGATTGCCATTTTAAGTTCTGAGTATTATTTATTGATATAATGATTCGTAACTGAAAGTAGTACAATTTGCATACTTTCATACAGTAGGCGATATAATATGCCTACATTAGACTTCAGGAAACTTTGCCTCATAGACAGCTGTGACTATTTTAAATTGATTTTATTTGCTCGTAAGAGAAACATTTGGAACATGTTAGTTACCCAGCTAAGTTGATTGACAAATGAAAAAAATAAGGTCGTCAATTATCACGTGGGAAATTGAAATCTATAAAATGCAATGAGCACAGTTCATGGCTGTCCAGATGCACAAAATAGTAAACCATATGCATGAAATTTATAAAACCAATATACAAATAGCGAAAATGAGTGGTACTGTATTATAGAATATTGGCTGGATAATTTGATACAGGATTACTACCATATGTATTGCTATAAATAAATTAGCCCCGACAAGCTACCGTATGACATTAATTCCTGCATGTTTTTCTTCTGGGTCATTACGCAAAACCAATTTATTTTTTCATAAATTGTCGATGGTAGATGATTTTTTGTAATGAATAAACGGGTCACACTAAATGTCGTACAGTGACTCACTACAAATTTGAATCAACAGACTATGAACTCTAAGTTCAGGATATCTTTGGTATAAATTGGTGTTTTTAATCAAACTCAGAAACTGATCACACTTCAAAAAGCACACAAATAGAACCATCAAGGATAAGAATCTGAAAACTTTTGCCTGAGCAAAATTAATGATCATATTTGGACAAGTATTAGGATTGAATGTTTTATATTTTCCAGTTGAAATTCTTGACATTTACTATTTCACCACATAATTTGCCTGCACAGATACTTCTATTGATATCCATGATATTTAAATGATTTATCTAGATTTCAAAAGTTGCTTCAACTAGTAACAATTTTAAATATAAAGAGGATTTTGTGTAGGCATTGTCACTTATATTAATTTAGACATGCAAAACTCTGAAAAAGATAAATGAAGTTGAAAAAGATCAATTTGAACTTCTCCAAGCTTGCTATTCAGTATCAAAATTCACAAGCTATGAAATAAAGCTAAAATTTTAGCTCCAAAAAAGTACTTCCTAAAGACAATACTAACACTTCAATTTGAGGTTATATTAAGTATTTTTTAAATATTAAATACTTGGAATTAGGAAATATTACTTCACATGCATCAAATTGAAAAAAATTGACGATAAGAATGAAATGCCATCAAAATATAGTTACTGTAATACGCTTTTAAGTAAAAAAAAACTTGAGCACGGCATTAACAAATATTAAACATTTTAGTTTCTGATTAAGTTTCAATAGCGCTACACCTAATTTTCAATATTTGACATATAGAAAAAAATAATTTATCAATTTAAGTTGATAATCTTGGATAAAATATGAGTTAAAGTACCAAAGATTCCACTGCGAACGTATTTCACATAAAAATCTTTTTTTTATTTTGAAACTTCACCATTATGTCCTTCACGTTGCAACTTGAAATGTTCTCTGTTCAAATTGCTCAAGAATGACGCTTGCTAAGAAGGACGGAATAGAGTGGCACATCTGTAGATAAGTGTATACTTTCCTATCCAATGTTGCAGCAAATTCATTTGACAAAAGCTCGGGTTTACCGTTGACCCACTGAAACACTAAAACGTCATCATCGTTTTCTGCATACATACTGCGTAGCTTAATTATAGGAAACTCACGCTCAGTATTAAGGTCTACTTTGAATCCTAGCAATAAGTAAATGGCCTCGCGAAAAAACTTTGACTTCTGCCCATATATCTGTTAACAAATATATAAATATGTATATATTTCAGTCACTAGACGAATGTTATAGCATATGTGCCCCTTAGTGCTCGAATCATCAGAATATAAATTTTATTTTGAAATTGCATTCAAACTTGATCAACACCTCAATTGTTTCTCATCATCTTAAACAACAGTCAATTCAAATTACACGCATTTGTTAAGGATTTGTATCATTGACTAACTAAATTAGGGCAAAACAACAGTAATGATTAAGAACAATTCCAACTATTAATCATTAAACATAAATTCACACAATAAGATTGCTGACAACGTGAAATACATTAGAGACCATATAATGTACATATATATATATATCGATATTTAAATTAGTATTACGATTTTTGGTTTCGCCATACTAATGAAATAGTGCAGCAGTATAGTACAGTTCCAAGACACCAATCCATGAGACAGAGATTAAAAAATATGTCATAATAAATTCCACTGGTTTGGTTATAGCATAGATTTATAATCACCAAGAACTCATTGAAAGTAGTAAGTTCTACTATTAGTTTTGTTTAAAATTATGTATGTAAATTTCCTTAACGACACAGTGATACTTTGAATTTTCTGTACAGATAATATTTATGATGCTAATTACCAATACTGAAATTGCTATTACTCTAACAATTTTTGAAATTCAAAAAGCAAATTACGGTCTATTAAATGGCAAAAAGTCAGCAAGCATAATACTTTATTCGTACCTGTTTGAGGCGCTCATAACGAGTATCTGAATCCAAACCTTGCGAAGCAGATACTGAAATTACAGAAGAATCAATAGCATTCCTAGAACCTTCCGTCAAAGCTTGAATTTGATTAGTTAACTGCTCATTTTTTCTTTTCAAATCTTCTAATTCTCGTTGAAAAGTTTCTTGCATTTTCCTTGAAGCTGCCATAGAGTTTGGATTTTGAGCCAGATGCAAAACTTTTGTCACGGTCTTATCAAAGTCGCCAATGGCTGTTCTTTGTTCAAATTTTGCATGCTCATGTTCATTTTTTTCCAACGCTTTCAATGCATTATCGCGCTCTGAAATTGCGCTGCTAAGTTGAACTTCAAGCTCATTGATTCGAGTATGAAGCAATTTTGCACTTTCATTTGGAATACTTTCACTGTCAATAGATTTCCGAAGATTTGAAAGCTCTTGGTGGCCGGAGATGCCAATATTTTCAATCTTTTTCATGGCCTCCTCAACATTTTTATCAGGGTCTACGAGGCAAGATTTGAGAACCTCTTTTAAATTGTCAATTTCTCGCATATGAATTTCATGTGTTGCGCGCTCAATTTTCAGTGCAGTCTCAGTTTCAAGCAGTGACGTTTTTAATTTGGAAACATTAGAAGTTTCAGACATTAGCTTCTTATGTTCGATTCGAAGCTTTTCAGAAGTGTGCGAAAGTCTTCCTTCAAGCTCATTCGATTTTAGCAATAAGGAGGCATGATTTTGTTGCAACTTTTGCAGCATTCGCAGTATATGGAAAGGACTCGTGTCTATGCCAGAATTTTGAGTTAGCTTAGTAAACATGTTTTGCCACTCTCGGTATTCCTCAAGCAGAGCTTGGTGCTCAGCTTTATCGGCTTCTAATCTAGTAAGGTCTAATTCCAGATTTTTAACTTTTTCACGAAGTTCCACCAATTCAGTCGAGTACGACTCCACATTTTGGCATTCTATTTCTTTCTCATGAAGTTTCAGCTTTACTCGACTCACCAGTTTCTCGAGGTCTCGAATACGCTGCCTGTACAATTTTTCTTTGGCTTTTCTTTCATTGTCATTCTGAACTTCCAAAAAATTACCGCTTTCCTGAAATTTTTTAATCGTGAGCTGAGTGTCTCGTAATTCACTCTGTGTCATTTTTAGTTCATTTTTCACATTGTTCAGATCGGACTGAAGTGACTGAGCAAGACTTTCGGCATTTTTTGCCCTATCGGACATCTGGCTGACAAAGTCTTCTTGAAGTCGTCCAACTTTAGGATCTCGAGTTGCTAGGTCATTAATTTGCTCTTGAAGTTCCAAAATTTTTTTTTCCGCAGCGCTGTTTGTTCTTGAATAGTTTTCTTTTTCTACCTCCAACATTTGCTTGTAAGATTGTCGCTCCTCATTTGCGGACTCTTCTTTAGAGGCGACATACTGAAGGTTGGTAGACAGTTGTCTATTTTCATTTTTCAATTCATTTATTTTCAAATTAAGCTGGTTGACTAATTTTACTTTTAAAAGCCTTTCTTGCTCTATCAACCTATGAAGTCGAACAATCTCAAGCTTTGGATACCGCGAAATCTCTGGCGAGTCCGTGCGAGGTCGTTTGTTGTTTTGATTTCGATCAGATTCCACAATCTCATCGGGAATATCATCGGAAATCTCATCGGAAATCTCGCAATCTTCTTGGTGGTCACTCATCTCTCTGTTAATGCGGCTTTACTGAAAATACCAATGCAATGCTCTGACAGAGATAGCAAGCTCTGCCTTTTTGCCTTTAATTGGAGTTAAAGGCAAATAACAGAAAAACTAGTTGAGATTAGTTCTATCGCATTATAATTTTTTGTAATTTTTGCAAATATTTTGTTCATCGGTAATTTTTTTTGGGAGCAAAATATGCTAAGTCAAGACAGAGATACTGAACATGTTGACTTTAAAAATCATTACCAAAATGGTGATCATGTACGTATGATGACTTAATTTGGCTTAAACTTACCTTGCTTGCATTATATCATATGTACACCATGAAAGAAATATACATCTATAGCAATCCATCATTAGGCAGCAAATGACGAACTAAAAAAATAGGTGTTTAGTTTAATTTTTTTTCTTAATTTTACTTGCATACAGTAAACACATATTTTGTCAAACTTTCGAAGATATTATCATTACTATCAGATAAATACGCACAATCAAAAATAACATTCAATAAAATTATGGCAGATAAAGTGAATCTCCTTAACTTGAGCAGAATAATCTAGTTAAACCCCATTTTTTGTCCCTAAAGAAATTTTGTATTATAGGCAATTTTTTAAGTTTGCCTTTTGACCTATCTCTGCACTGCCTGCCAAAGATTTCAGCGCAAAATAAATCTTTTACCAATCAACGTTCATGCATTCTGAAATGTTGTTCGTCGATAAGTTATTTTCGAGTTTTTTCTTTGGCATGCATTTGACTGGATGATGCAGCGTATCAGACTTGATATAACTTGCATTCAGATCATACATTCTGAGATATGAAAGCATAAAAGATGTTGCTGAATAATAAAAAAGATCCTCAACAAGTTCTGGTGGAATCTGATCCCGTTGATGAGTTAGAAAGTAACCTTTTGGCAAATTTTTTTTGACGACGTTGGAACTTTGTGGCATCAGTTGGAATCTTCTAATGTGATGGCTCGGAACTGTAATAGTTACTTAATTCTAGTAAATGATGAGGGATTGAAACCATATATGGCTTCTCAAACTCAATTTTTGTTTCACCCGAAAAAGCGATCATATTGTTGGACAATGAAAGTACTATTATTTTCCTGTGTAATAAAGTTAGGCACGAGTTAATTGGGTTCTTTAGTGTGATTGGTGTCAACATTGACTACAATTTTGCTTCGATCACACTTGAGAAATTGTTTTTTTTCCAACCACTTTCAATAAATATGAATTGGATACATTAACAGACGGAAGCCACTTTCTCAGCATTTTATGAAAATTATCTTATTGAATAAATATCCAGAACCACTATGAGGTTGGCTAAGAGCGCGGCGTTAATCTATCTCAGAGTTTCCCTGCGACCAAAATAGTACATTGGTGTTAAGAAGCACATACCAATGAAGGTTTTATCGTCGCTGGCTCTGTGATTCGATTCCATATAACTTTGATGACGCAATAAATTTACCAGAACAGGATTCTTGTGCATTGCAAGAATGCCAAAGTGTCCTACAGCGTGCTGAAGTGTTTTCTGCTGCTCAATCATTGCATGACATTGGCGCTGATGCTACTTTTGGAAGTAGAGACTTTGATACTCATGCCAGCTTTTTGGAAACGACACATCTCGACGTATCTTCTTTATGTGAAGCAATCACAACCAAGCTTACTGCTACGGGTTATGTTGATGCGGTAATCATGTCTATGTGCCCATATCAAATGCTTAAAAGCTTTATGAAATACGGATACCACAAGGAAGAATCCTCGCATATGCTTATAAAAAATCTTCACCGCTTACTTCGTTCAATATCGGAAACATTTAATTGTCCTGTAACTTGGATATCATCTCTATCAATAGTTGCAACTCCTAAAAACCCACTAGTAAGTCAACTTTTCAAAACTGAATCTTTAAATGAATGGCCCGAAAGAAATCTTTGTGCAGTTGAAAAACAGATTCAACTCGTTGATGCAGCAGTGAGTTTGTTGATTTATGAATACCCACCGACAGTATTTATCGACCTATGGACTGATGCTTTAAGGCATCTTAACTTGATAAAAAAAGACGGTGTAAGCTAGGAACCAGATTTTATGAAATCGATTTTACTTAAGGTGCTTTTTTAAATTTACACATAGTTAAAAGATATCAAAACTTTTCTATTTTTGCATGGAATTTCACGCTTGTTTTTTCCACAACATGTATTTATGTAAGTTTTCATGCATTTATATATATAAATGTAATGTTTCATTCCAATTTATATTTGCTATACAATAAAATTCCGATATATATCAAATTTGTTTGAACCACCGAACTGATTTTTGCACCGGAAAATCTAAAGCTGATCTTGGGCACAGTATGACTTTTTTGTATACTTACTTCATGTTGAAATTTGCGAAAAGCAAATTAGTTATATACTGAGTTTACTATATGTATTCATATGTAGTGTGGGTTTTAATATTATTTTTACCAGTACATGCGTGGACATATATCTTTTCCATTTAGTTCCTATCAATGCATGTATAGTTATAATTCTGTATACTCTTAAATAAAATCAAAAACGCTTAAAATTTAGAATTTTTAAAAATTATAGTTTGAAACTGTCTTTTCAATGCAATTTTTCGTATTTCACTTTTCAATATACGAACACATGGAATATGCGCTTAAACCAAGAAAAAATTTACACATATGCATATTCACAATATCTAAAGACTTCGAATTATTTTCGATAATTCTCCTTGGTCATTATCCTATTATTAATATTTCGATAATGCTGGCATTTTTTCTTTCAGATTGCATCTGCTCTAAATAATGTAGACATATCACTTTCAATGAATCTTCTGAAAACCAACTCGAAAAGCTTACAAATCTATCTGAATCCAATGTTACACTTATCGATCCATTCATCAATTGCAAGAACTTCGATTCTGATTGTTCGCATTCAAAAAACGGGGATAAACTAAAAAAAAGACAATAATTGCTCAATCAAAAGAAGCTCGTACTAAATCTAATAGTCATAAAAAAGGTGTAAAAATGACATTGAAAGGGCACGATTGGATGTGATTGGCAAGCGTGTGACTCTTCGGAGTTGTCATAATTGCTTCATGAATCGCGAGGGGTTTGTGGAAGATATTACTTTTCCAGAAACTGTAATCCAAATCAAGCCTCTCTTTATAGTATTCGGTATGACAATGGCGACAAAAAATACGAAATATTTGAAAGAATCTTGACAACATTAGATCGTTACAAAGTAATAGAAAAAAATGAACAAATTGAAGTTTACAACTTGGTTTTAGAATTGCCGAAAAAGAAAAATGTCAAAATACGCAAGCTATGCATGATAAAAATAGGAAATCATTATATGCGATTTGACCAAAATCGAACAGAACAGTTTTTTAATGGCTTTCAAATACTAACAAGCTGAAATCCTACTTATTTTAAAGCGAAGAGAAAGGTTTCTAAATCTCATGGAAACATTTCTACTAGCCAAAAGTCCATGAATGAAATACAAGAAGGTAGTACGCATAAAATTAAATTTTGCAAACCGATGTCAAAATATAATAATGAAATGTATACAAGAGCTGAAAAAATGGAAGTTCCTTGTCAATCAAAATCAATTTGAAAAATTCTCATCCTAAGGTATCAAACACAAGCATTCTAAATGAAGGTGTCAAAAGAAAAAAAATGAAACTGAACGGTCAATCGTTCAACCACTCTCATGATGATTTTTCGAGATATGGGCAGTTAGTGGATGAAAATCGTGCAGATATAAATGAACATGATACAGATTTGGAAGAAGTAATGAAATTTGATGAGATAGTTATTCCTCCAATAAATAATGTTCCTGAAAATGAGTGGTTGGCGCTTAAACAAAAGGCACGTATGTATATATGTAGATATATAAAAGTGTATAGCATGAATATATTCATGCATTTCCTAGGCAATCAAGCAAAATAATTACTCAAAGAATATATTCGTTATTGGTGAAAAAATTTTAAACGATAAAAAAAGTGTCAATTTCTTGATGAACAGTGAGTTCTTTTTTTAAGATCAAGAGTAGAAATATTTTCTGGAAGGTCAAAATGATATTAAACTGGTTAATTGCCTCTTCTACATTCTCACTTGTGCATTCACCTATATCATTTTACGTGATTGAGTAAAAATGACACTACAGCAAAAATTCAATTCATATAAGAAAATATTTTAAATAAAACAAACTTCGGGAAAAGCGAGTTAGCACTTTACAAATTTTTACATATAAATGAATTTTGTACGGAGTTGAGCTTTAAATTTTATTATGTAATGAATTAATTCATTGGTTTGAACAGATTCTAAGATATCCGAAGTGTACTTAAAGTTAAAATCTTTATGTTATTGTATTGCTTTGGTATATATAATATAAATTTAAATTTGCAATGCTGTTTTCTAGGTAGAGCTCCAGCACAACGATAAATGGTATCATGCCGAAGTATCAGATATTTGCGAATCGACGATCACTTTGAAATACTTAAAAAGCAGAGGGCACTTTTCGATTTTATGTATCCCTGATGATATGCAGTTCATCGCAAAGCCAACTGCACATTTGAATTAGGATAAAATTTAGCATTTCTAAAATGGTGAAATTTAAAAAACGCAGCATGTATGCATTTATTTATGCGGCAAAAGCCAATTCGGAAAGTTTACTGTATTTATAGTCATAAAGTTATTTCGATGTATATCAGGAAGTATATTTGAGTGAAACGTTGCAAATATATACATAATCTTTTTAAATAGTTCCTAGTAATACATATAAGCTTAGTTAAATGCATTCACGTATCGATTTCTCTGTGCAGCATCTTTTTTGCATTGAATTTGAATGTGCATCTGTAAATTAATGGATCAAGCTTATTATCTTTTGCATATATACATTCTCATCTATATATTATGTTGCTATGAGATCTGCTAAATTGTAGATTGAGTTCAATATTTTGATGCTTTATTTTGCATCAAGCATTTGTTGGTTCAGTTCAAAATCAGTTACAACTTAACTGAATCAGCGCATTGCTCTCTATTTATAATTATTTGGAATCTAACTAAACTGAACCAATATACATCGAACTGTGTGGTAACTTCAGGATTTTTTTAAAGTTTTGCCTATTACAAACTGGCAGAGTGCTAACTTTATTCACTTGTTTCGTATAAATGTTTCTGGAGTTTTTTTCATAATTAATATTAGCAGGTCAGCATCTTGTTACCACTCAGGCATCCAAGCCCCCCCCATACCCTCGCTTCCCTGTGGTCATTTCTGTGTACTAAGTGGAAGTTGATCCAGTATTAACTTTGTCTCTTTGACCTCGGGCTGGGGCGTTTCAACTTAAATACGTTCCTAAATCCCAACATTGGCTTTAAAAAATTCACAATAGAACCCAGTAGCTTCACACTGCTAAACATAATTATGTACAACACCAATATGGGTGTTTCATTATAAAATAAGGATAAGCATCACCATTAAAACTAGTGCAAAAATTATATAGTATTTTAAAGTGAAACAGGCCATCCTGCTACAGTGTATGCCCGTCTAAATCATAATTCATTGAGATTAACCAATGTTAGAATCATTTGAAATAAGATATGTGTCATTATATTAATGCCAAGATGGAAAAGAAGACGACTCGATAATCATTGTAGTTATCCTTTCATTAGAAAAAGCTCAGTGTAAGCAATCATAGACAGCATCGTTCAATATCCACTCGTACCTAGCCTACTGGGGATTCTATTCAGGCCCCTTAGAATATTCGCTATAGATAGCAATGCATAGCATTCATAATAAAAATTTAATTTAAAACGTTCACTTAAAAGATGACTAATTCAACCTAATTAATAACTTCCATTTATTTCTGAGTGTTTTTGTTCATTTTCTATTTTTTGTTAACTAGCCAAAATATAAATTGGAAATAAAAAGTGTTGATAAAATAAGATGAAATGGTATACGATTAAAAAAATATATGAAAAACAATGAATATTTTTGTAGCTATACGACAATTTTTGTTTGTTGCACTCTACGAGTAATTTAATAAGCGACAGAAATTGAGAAAAAAAGTGTATACTATTTTATTATTCCACCACAGAATCTTCTATACAAACTTGAGAATAAATAACCCACCCTTCCATTTCCAGAAATTTTTTCAACATACTCCTTTCCTCGTATGAAAAGGGTGAATTATGACCACAATTAAGTGATATTAACCATCCTAAATCATTTTTACTCGATTCTAGCTCATTCGCTTCCGATTCAAAAGTAAATCTTGTGGAACGGTTCAATCTTTCAAACAAATAATTGAAAAAATCGATTACATACTTTAGCGACAAATCGGATGCTAAATCGATAGGATATTCAGATACCAATCGTCGAAGATTCAAGATTGCATGCTTTATATTGTCAGACGAAGGTGTTCGGGGCCCGGATAGTGACCTATTTCCCCAAATTAGGAGGCAGCAAACCCACGTTCGAATATCATCGAATCCGCACGCAGAAGCATTTCCAAGTCTTCGTCCACAAAAATTATCAATATTACATATGATTTTCCATGTCTGCAACAAAGGTGGTTCAAAACTGGCATTGCTCACATTCATTTTACGACTATTTCGGATTTCTGTGATTTCAACATCTTTCTTTGCATCAAATTCACCATCAGAATCATTTTCAAACCTATCGTGCTGCTGGATGTTGGTAACTTTTTTGCCTTTCTTATCGATTTGAATTGGTGACTTTTCGGAAGCAACTGCATGCATCTTTTTTTTGTTCTTGGGTTTTTTGGAATACTTTTCGGTGTAGTTTTCGTCGTCACTAGAACTAGTATCTCTATGAATGTTGATTCCATTTTCAAGATTCGCAAGCAATTTTTTTTCAGAAGATACGTTAGTCATTTCAATGTGATCCATTTTCGAAATCGCAAGTTTTGACTTGTACAGAACTGTCGATCTTCGACCAATATCTCGAACGCACGCTGCAAAATGAACAATTGAATTCAAATTTAACTTGTCGTTAATTAGGGGGGTATTGTACCGGGGGGATACAATTGGGGGTTGAATACCCGTATGATCCGAAAGGGCATAAATTTGTGGTGGATATAGAGGCGAATAGGTTATATAGCCGCCTACTGAGGGCATAACTACGGGCATGCATTTTGTTTGATTCCGAGCAGGGCCCAATTCAGTCCCTCGGTCAAGCTCGCAAAGTAGAGCCACTCCTGCCTAGCAAAATATTGAGTTTAAAAAAAGCGTCAAAACATATGCAACTTGCGTGGTCTCAAAATTGTCCTTTTTGTCATATTTTTGGTACAATAGAACATTGACTTTTAAAACAATTATGATTTAGCGTGCAATCTCAGGATGGATAGTAAGTTAGAATTCTCATAGACAATTCAATAAACATACTGTAAATTTCGGATATAGCAAATTTTACATTTTAACAAATTAATGAAAAAGCCAGGAGCTGAATTTAGCTTGAGATTTTTGGACATACGAATTTCAAACATAATGATTTGATTAGACGGTCCCGACAGATGCAATTTATTCAATGTTTGTTGTATAGCGAAGTTTTTAAGTTTTCTAGAATAAGACCCCCATGAAGATTATTATAGCAATATATATATATATATATATGAATGTGAGTATTTTATGCGAATTTTAGATCAAATGAGAACCTTTCGAAAGGTAAGCAAATTTAATCAAAGGGCTATCTCACAATTATATTTCATTTTTAGCAGATGAAAAAGTATTAAATACAGTGGATTTCTAGTAAGCTGATGCCGTCAGTTTACTGCAAAAATTGTCGCTATTCGAACACATCGGATTCGAGATGCAAATATAGTTTATCAAAAGGAGGTTAGTGGAGTATAAAGCTATAAAATAATAGAATATATCATTTAGTAAAGCATCGATACATAAAATATCGACTGTTCTAAAAAATACCTTAAGAGAAGCAGTATCGGCAACGATTGAATCATTCGGATCACACGCGATAAGCTTTGGGCATGGAATCGACAAGTAATCTCTGGCAACATTAGTCGACCACTGAGTAGCAAACCACATTACAGGCTAAATACAAAAAAAATATAATAATAAACTTCGAATAAAACGAATAAACAAAAAAGACATATTGCATACACTTCTTTAAATCGGACAGTTACTGCAATTTGAGAGGTAATTATATACATTAAAAATATACTGTTCATATTTTATGATACGACTTGAAAACACACTATGATTCATACATTCATGCTTCAGAATTTTCCGCCATTTCATATTCTCAACCGTACAGCATATTTAGTAACGTATATTAAAGTCTTTAAATTTAGGTATACAAAAGACTTAAAATATACGTACGCAAAAAGTCTCAAAACATAAGGCAATAGATAATATCATCAAAAAACGACAGAAAAATATGCAAAATCGAACGTATCAAAATATATTTTCTCGAATATGACAAATTGAATTTCAAATTTTGTTAAGCGATAATGCTCAAGAAACTATGTTCACCTTAACCTTCAATATAAAATTTTGAAGTAAAATTATAAAGTGGGACTTTCGAACAGTAATAATCAGAGCAAACCGATGCATGACCGAGCTCCTGGAATTTGAAATCAAAAATGCGTATAATTCGGGGGAAGATGATAGTCCCTGACAATTACCTTAAAATTTTACCAAAGTACGATTTTCAACGTTCAATTTCTTACATTTGTCCAGCTACCAAGCAATCTCTGGGCAGCTGCTGGAAGACTACAGAAAGTCCTATCCAAAATTGCAAGATCTACCTAAAATATCAAATCGTGTTCAAAATTTTTTATCATGACACAGTAGATATTCTAGAAATCGATGGTCCGCTAAATGATATATTCTACTATTTGAATGCTTAATTAAAATGGGCAGTTGATCTGCTGCGATTGTACTTTATCAAATATACAACAAATATTGTGAAATGATTATGAAATTTCGGCACGTGTACCATGTTGATATATCGTTAGCTTCTAGTTGCAAATAAATCTATTGATGCAGGCTAGCTAGTGCACAACACAGTATATACTTGCCATTATTTAAATATGCCGCTACAGCTCAAGTTTCTACAGCAATTCTTTGGTGAAGCATAGTTCCATACTTCAGTTCATATTATTAATTCTCTCGCTGCTGTCATTGCTTTTCTGTGCCCTATCGACATGTTATTTTAACATATCTGTATGACAGATGTATGCAGAAGCACGTATGTAGGCATCATTGTAGATTTAAAAAGGAATGTACGTATACCTGTGAAGTACATGCAGCATGTGCTGCTACCATACCCCCAATACTCTCTCCATGGACAGCAACATAGTCCATGGATTCTATTTCCTTTAGATAGCTTACAATCTCACACGCATCCGACTGCAAAACATAACGAAACATAAATAAACATAACAAGTATTCATTTGATGATATTGACTTCTTGTGTTAAAGAACCCCCCCCCCCATAATCCAATAAACCCTGGTTTCAAATAGGAATCGCACTTTGGCAAAAAAACAAGTTTTTACTCCAACTTTTGACATATTTATGACTAGACTAAATTGCATCGTAAATTTTGAATATGAGTTCAGTAATATGGACTAAATGTGATTAAAACTCAATTTAGTCTTTACGACTTATTTACCATTCAATTAAATGAAGAAAAGAAAAATGAATTGATGCACTAAATGGTTTTTGAAATTTTTCAATACATGTAGAACTAATTGGACTGTATGTTAAAGACAGCACTAACCATTTATTAAATGATTACTTACCAGTTCATATTAAAACTGACTAGTTGGCTATACTTACATAGTCTAGTAGCCTTTATTAAAGCACAACCATAGATATTGTTCTTAGGATATTTTTCTGAGCAGTCATAAGTTGAAGTTGAATTTATATATACAATTTTCTTTCCCTTGTCTGTGTGTGTTTTCTATTTTTGATATTCATTGCATCAGGAACTTGAACATTAGCCGTACTTTAAAATAAGTTGAATTATATCCGATTTCAAAAACCTTGGCTTAAAAAATTTGATGGTTAAACAAAGATAACCCTGATTCCATGGAACAAAAATGTAAACAATGCAAAAAAAATTTAAATCAATTTTGCAAGTTTTGTGCCTGAAATTTGAAACGGACAATAGAACGAATCAAGCAGATCTTACAGAACGTTCTAACAAATCAAATCACGATTTCAATATTTCAACTGTCTATGCAACAATCCATTTAATTCTGATATCAATTCATTCATTCATTGAAAATCACTTTACCTGTCTTGGCTTAATTTGTTCATATCCATGTAAAGTTAGGTTTACCTGAAGCTTTGCTGGATTTGGAGTACCCTGACTCCTCCCAAAACCTCTGTAATTATAGACAAACACGTGGCAGCCTATGGATGTATAGAAAGTGATCCAGTCTCTACTTTCCTGGCCAGAACCAAGGAAAATGCTCTCGTAATATGCGGCATTCGGATTGCAAAAAAGAACACATCTATTTTCTTCTTTTGTGCCTAAATATATACCATCATTAAAAGTGCTTGTTTTTTTATGAAAAACATATATATAATCAAAACCTGTATGCATGATTGTATACATATATATTTCCAAATCAGAAAAAATAAGTTGAATACGAAGTTGTACATATCCAATTATAACAGCTCATAGACTTTTATCAATTTCTATATAAAAATAGGGAACTAGTAGAAATTATATCTGCATATAGATTGTACCTGTTTCTACATCATTCTTACTAACAGGAGCCACGATACAGCCATCGATTAGAATTCCATCAGCCATTGTTAGCCATATCTGGAAGTAAAAATAGCATATATATATACATATATTCATATATTTACTAAAAACATAAGAAACATATAATAATATTATGAATAATGACAAACGAAATTTTATGCATACATACTTAAAGTGAAACAAAAAATTCCATATTCAGACTATATGTAGTTCATCACGAGATAGAGTCGCCGCTATTGCCTTTTAACATTATGAAAGTTCAATAAAAATATACTGACTATGATGTCATCGTAAACCAGGGGGGTGGATTCGAATTAAGCCACTACCGAATTGTGGAATGCAACCTTCGGCACTACTGACAATGATCAAACACGGACTATCTTGCAAGCATATTTTATTTGAAATTATTCTTTTTTATGGAATCTGAGTGATGTCGATTCAAAATAAAGTACTGAAGCTTTGAAGAACTAGTAATAAATCTAAATATACTATAAAAATGGAAGAAAAATAGAAAAAAATGATAAATATATGAAATTATTGTTCCTATACATGAACTTTGAATATTAAGGCATAAATTTTGCAGTTCAGTAGAACAGTTCAGATATGTACAAATCATATCAAGTTCATTCGAATGAAATTGCATGATTTCTATGCTAGGGTCTTTTCACTTGCAGAATTACCTACATAAAGCCGACATGTATATATCGATAAAATACACTTCAGATATAACGAATTCACTTGTAACAAATGTTCACTTATAATGAATAAAAAAGCCATTTTATGCCTTTTTTTGTTTCAGATTTTTTTATGTAACAAAATCGGAATTTTCGTAGTGAATTAATTTGGTGACCTAGAAAAATTTGCTAAATATTACTATATCAACATACATTCATACCTGCCTCCCTTTAAAATGCACTAGCATTTCTTCTCGAAGCAAATCAAAATTGCCCGGAACGATTAAGGGCTCCGAGCTCTTCCACCACATCTTTAGAATCTACCACAAGATACATGAACAAAAGAAAGAAACTATGTCACAAATGATAAGAAACTAAATTCCTCGTTCCATCGTTGATAACCTACAGTGCGGGTAAAATACGGAACGGATAGAGATATAATCACAATCCATGAACTGTCCTAATTTTGATCTATTCAATTTGATTTTAATATCCGTGTGCTGATTCAGGGCAACAGTACAGGCTTGAATCAACATGTCGATACAAGTTCATGATTTTTATTTTTGGCATATCGATAAGCTAAATGTTGTCAATAGTAATGTCAATATTGACAATTTAAAATCAGTTTATTTCCATCTATAAGTTTACAAATGAAATTTTAGTGAAGAAACTCATAATGATTTGAACAGGTGGTGGGAGGGGGGATTAATAAGACTTGACAATCTAAATGCATAAACCATTGAGAATCAAATGCGCAAAAAAATCATTCATGCAGCCCAAATGCCTAAATTTCCTTTAATATACCTTAATATATTTTATTATCTATAATAAAATAATGAATTCTTACGGCAAATGGATCATCAGAGGACTCTTCAGGGGGTACAAATAAATCTGACAAATTTGAAATACATTCTGTGGCTTCAAGGAGCTCATTAATATATTCCTCCCATCCTAAAAAAATGCAGCAAAAGAATAAGAAATACATGTATGCGACAGAAGATATTGATATGCATATGTTTTCTATATTATATTCGAAATATATTTCAAAAGGTTAACAATTGTCAAGGCATATGTAGGTTTGTATCTAAATGAATTAGTTTTAGGATTTGTATGCAACATTATCTACGAATGTGTCAGGAAACATGAACACACATAACTATCAGTAAGTATAAATTTTTTGAATTCCTGCGTTTCTGCAGGTATGCATACTCTTACGTACGTATATATAAAGTATGAACGTACCGCTATCATAGAAGTTATCACTCCCATAAGATCCACCATTTATATCCTTCATTTCCACAGCTTGAGTACTAAAATGAGAATTAAAAAATATTATACAGACACTTGAATTAAGAAGCTAATATGAAAAAAATAAAAATTCTATATAATCGAGAAGCGAAATCGCATTAGAAATTGATTTTGAACATATTATCTGAATATGGAATTGCCTTAATTTATTAATTAACTATGACTATGCTTTTTTGTACTTTAAGCTTGCCATGAAAATTTTCCTAACATTTCCTCTCAAGAACTCTCATTTTAAGAAATGTATTACTATTGAAACAGATAATAGGCATAAAATTGTAGCTGACTTTACATGTATGAAATGGATAATTTGTTCTTCTTATATAGTTGTCGATTCTTGAATCTTAGAGTTGGAAAGAAATTTCGCCATTTTAAAACTTTAATAAAAGTCATCGTATAGTTCTGTCTTATGTGCAGGTGGAAAAATATGAAAATTACCATTTCTTTATTTTAGAATTTGTCTTCAATGCATATTTTCCTCTCAAAAAAATGCTAAGCGTCATACTTTCAATCAATTTGCAATGCGACACAATTGAAACAACTATTGGTAGAAGCCTTTCTACTGTAGCTAGCTTTTCATCTAAACGAATTAGAATCTCCCTGGTATTCGTTTTTGAAACTGTTAAATCAGCAACTCCTAATGGCTGCGCTAAAATTGGTGACGATCCTAGCTCAGAATCATCCTAATTGAAAATGCAAATAAATTTCTTGAAACTATAAAATTTCCAATAAGAACTAAGAATTCTAAATCTTTTGCGTTTTCACAATAGCCAGAAAGAAAGATTATTACATTAAATATTATTTTGTCGTAGTACTTAAATGAGACACGAGCAAATGGAAAAAAAAAACATAAAAAGTACAATTTATGCACTGCGAAAGGTCCAGTGCTACTATTTTCAACACTTTTCATTAAATTCTTCATGCCCAAATATAGGTCAAAAGTAAACTTCAGATATAACCCCCAAAAATCTAAGCAAAACTTGATGCAGTATGACTTTTAAATTATTAGATAGAAGTAGACATTCATCGAAAGCAAAAATATGTTTTTTTTACAACCTGAAGCTATTGTACAGCATAATGAGTTAGAAAAAAAACGATATTCTATATAAATATAAATATATAGGTACCGTAATGTAATATTTTGGCACTTGTAATTTGGTCCATAATGGACAAGAAGAAAAATTTGCTGCATGAAATTGCCCTGCGGGACTTAAGCCACAGATTATAGAACAGCAGTACAAGACTTCTAAAAATCACATAACTATTAGACAAATGTAATTGTATATTATTAGCCTACTAGATGTTTACATGGTACATATACATATAAATCTATCGATCAGCCCTGCTAATTTGGCCAATGAAAACACTGCACGAATCAAAATTGCCAATTCAGTTTGCATACTGTTTTCCAAAAAACATTAACTGATTCACACCGTAAAACCGTCTTCACAAAATTTTCCCGTGTTTTCTTCTGAAAAATACATCTCATCAATTTGAGAAACGCATTGTTCAGAAGCGCAGTAATCGAGCAGTTGCTATATTTTTTTGCTCTTAAAATAAAGGGGAATTAGTGTTTAGTATGGGATACATAGATACTTACTGGTGGATGCAAACATACATAAATACCTCTTGATTGCTCGAGTTTACAAGCAGGGTATGTATTGCTTTCCTCAGAACATTCATATACCCCCTATCTTCCACATATATAGCCATTATTTCTCTATAAAATTCATCCAAGTCTGACAAGCTATTTGGAACAGAATTTGATTTCCCAATCTGAGTACACATAATACAAAATTCCATGAAAAGATTCATTTTCATCTAAAAGGATATTTAACTTTCCAAAAGCGATAGTGACCTTCAGCCTCTTAAAAATGAATTGATTATACCTTCTATTTAGAATAACGGATATTTACCTTTTCAAAAGCAATAGTGACCTCTGGCCTTTAAAAATGAACTCATTACAAACTGAAAAAGCAAAATGTATTATTTCGAATTTGTCAAATTCAAAATACTTCACTGCAAGGGGTTTCATAATAACTCAACTCTAAAGCTAAGATTAATATTGCTTTTTAAATATCGCAAGCATATACTACAATAAAAGATACTGACATTTTCATTTCAGCATACTTTATAATCTAAAATACAACAAACATCGGATATAACAAATTCACTTTTAATAAAGTATCACTTATAACGAATAAATGAAAATTCATATTTTGCTTCACATTTTCGAATGTAATGAATTAATTTGGTAGTCTCCACAAACTCGTTGCTTCAAAAGATCCTGCACAAAAAATCATGCATTCATTTGGTCCAGTAATGACAATGCTACGTGTTACATAATCTGTCAGTCTGTACATGCACAGATGAGTATTCTAACTAGTTGAATTTGATGCGATTAATTAAAAAAATACAACTTGAATATAAAGTTTTAAAAACAAAAATATTGAAAAACTGCTAAAACTGAATAAAGGTTCTGCATTTGAAGAAATACTACTCAAATATTTGCCACACTGTAATATGAGTAATTAATGATGTAATGGGTCTTTTAGCATGAAATTCGGCGCATTTCAGCATATACGTTTCCATGAAATTGTCCACTCTCATTTTCAAATACATTATTTAAACCGAAATCATCCAATTTAAGCTACTTCTGTCCCTTTAATTGAAGATATCTCATATAAATCAAGTTCATATATTAATGAATACATTAAGCTAAATTCATAAACTGAAAAAACAACATAAAGAATGAATACTAAAAAACACAAGCTGTAAATTTTTTTGTGCATACATACCCATTTAATCCACGTCCGCAAGGTAGCCGCACCTCTCATCTGTACAGAAAACAATGGAATAACGATAGAGTATAATACCAATTTGTGCTGATCGAAGCTAGCTAAATATTCAATACGAAAATAACGCAATATATAAATTTCTTTAATACTTAATTCATAATAAGCCAAATTTCTATACCTTTTACAGCAATCACAGCATATGAATTTCCAAACGTAGAAACATAGTTATCAATAAGCAAAAGAAAGAGGGATCATAGAACTGTATATGAACCATAAGTGACCCATATTACGATCCGTTCAATTTTGTTGTCCACGCACTAAATCATATATTTCTATCTGTCTAGAAACGAATATACACTTATTGCTATAAATAAGTACGCTAATCTGTGCAAACTGAACAAAAATACTATAGTACTCTAAAAATTACATACCGAATACAGAAGTGCATATGGAATCATATAATTTAGACAATACTCTAAATTGTACGTACCAACCGAAGTGCGGTAAATTTAGAGTATTCCTTTTCAATTTCACGCTGTACATAGCTTGAGCTTCCAGGAAAGCTTAACATTCTAGCAAGAATTCTAGTGGCATATATTAGAGCCCAACTGAATAAGATCCCAGCTCCGATTGAAGAAATAGCATAAGATAATATGTAGAGCGGCATAAATATAATGCAAAACAGGATATAGGTGCTCCCACAGAAAATTGCGCACATTTTTGGAGCCCTGATTTATACATTTTCGAAAAAAGTTAGCGATATAATGGGGAGAGGCTACATGCAAAGCCCTGATACCGTCTCTTTTAATGCAAATGAGACAAATGAATACGTCCGTAGGCACGTTAGCAATTCGTACATTCATTTATGCACGCACTAAAATTCATATATAAATCAAATTATACATGCATGTTCTCACCGCGTAATAAATTTCCATGGCACAGGTAAGCGATCAGCCGCAGAAGGGAGTAGAATCAAAGCTTCCAATGGTGTCCTTTTCATATGTAAAGCGAAAAAGTTAACCAAATACTATCAGCCAATCAAATGCACAGCATTACAAGTATAAAAATACACCAAAGAAATGGAGTTGGTAGGGAGGTAAAGCTATCGAATAATAGAATATATCACGGACCATCGATTTAAAATATAGATCACCTGCACAAAGATTGATTTGTAAAAATAAAATTTTCCCTGTATGTGTCATCAGTAAATGGAAGCTAATTCTTTCAATCTAGAGTATTATTATAACCATATAAAGCTTCAATAATGATGCTGCAAAAGGTAAAAAGTTATTTTCACAAGGAAAATTCAACTTATTCTATAAATTCTTCTTCGATAAAATCTTACAAGGTTAATCGATTTAAATCAATGTTAAGCTCGCTTAGCAAGAGTTTTTCGAATCTGTAGTTTGCATTTTTTTATAAACTGATTTACCAGCTGTTATTCATAACATGATGGAAAAGTAATTGAAAAAAGGTGATTAATAATCTTGATAAATAATTATTTTAGCTAATTGGCCAAAAATATTACTCAGTTTCTAATATGCTGAATTGACATACCTCTTGCTTTTGCAAAAATAGAGCTTTTCAGCTCAAAATTAGTACACTACTGGAAAAGATTATAATTAACTGGGATATATTTCTAAATATCAAATTGGTGTCCAAAATTGTTACTATAGAATCCTTCTATACCAATCAGGGAAAACTCTATTGCAAATTAAGAGCAGATAAAAATCTATGAAAAAACTTGTATTTTAAAAGAAAAATTTGTGGAATAATATTCTGCTCAGAAAAATTTGAACTGAAATTACAAAAAGGAGGAAATGACTTACTAGAATTTTTTAAAATACCAAATCCAAATTTATGGAGAAATAACTATTATACAGCATTCTTACAGTAAATTTCCATAAATTTATTAGTTATGTATTAAATAAATTAATTTTTCGCTAGAAAATGAAATTGCTAAGAAGTACAGAAACCTCAATCACAAATATGAAGTTTTCATGATTTTTAAATATTTTGTAAATTATTTATTTAAATTTTAATATTTTCACAGGTTTATATCGTAACGACATATAAAAAGGAATGAAAGTGCTATAATCCAATTTTGTTTATATATAGTAAGCTTCATCGCTTAAGGTTTAGAGTACGAAATCCACCTATTTATATAAAGTTTAGAACGAGATCTATATCATAGAGCATTAAAGCAAACCATATCACTTGTGTTTTCGTAGATTCAGTAAGAAATAGACGATCTAGCAGTATTGATTTACCACGAAGCTACTGAAGCTGTTAATGTATCAAGAATGCCGCCCATATTCGCCTCAAGGTCTTTTTATTCCAAATACGTCTTACTCGCAGCAAACTTGAGATTTTAGTGTTATCCGCCACTAAATTGTGCTGGCAAGAGATTCCTCGCAAATTTCAGTGTACAGGCTATTAATACAGTTGAAGTTCTGTTTCATAAATTTTTTTCATTAGGGGTTCTTAACAAGTGAAATTTATGAAAAATTCTCATTTTTTTATTTACAAAGGGTACGCGTACTCTTAAGTGTTTAAACTCTTAGATATATTGGCCAATTATATAGAGTCATTTTAGAAGTATTTACTCATATAAGGATTTTATCAGATAGAAGCATTTTGATTTGTCTGTTATTATTGAAACAACTTCTTTAATACAGGGTATATAACCGTATTTTGTAGTAATTAACTAGAAATTAAGTAGAAAACAAAGAATTTTAATTTAATCTTTGCATTTCCGTGAAATGAACTGGAATCCATAGCTTGCCATTGTGTCTATTTCCTACGAACAGAGTTAGTCGCTCTAATTATGTGTCCAATTGAGTCTCCAAAAACGGCGCTCTCTCGCGGATTTGTTTACTCTCCCATCCGTGATGAAAAAGAAAATGCTAAATTTAAACAAAAGAGCTTGAATCTTTTTGACAAATCAAATATTGCTATTCCTCTGTCGTACTGGCTTGTTGGATTTCTCTCGAGGTAGGTGAATAATATTTTTTTGACATACTGCAGCCGATAATTTTGGTTGAAATTTAGATGCAATGAAGAATAATATATGAGTATTATGAAGGCTTTGCTTTGTTTCTGTTTCATATTCTAATTGGATTTATAGCTAACGTTCTAGAGAAGACTAGGTCAACTCGATTATCATAATAAGTGCTTTAACTGTTCATATATTTTAAGATTGACTGAATGATTGCAATATACTATCGTTATACTCTTGTCTCGTTGTATTTATATTTTAAACATATATATATATAAAGTATTGGTTTTAGATTAGTTCTTTCTAAATTTCAGTATTCGTTCTGTCCAGCTAGTAAAGTAACTAAGGTGTACAGAAGTATAGTTAATATCAGGGCTGTAAAAAAAGTGTATTTAACATATATATATATTGCAATAAGTAATACTGAAGCTGATTTGTTTTGTCTGAAAAAAATTTCAGAGCATATGAATCGTTTATTTCTTCTAGAAGAATATTGCAATATATCATTTTCAGCCTCACAATTCTATATATTATTTTTCGGTAAGAAAAAGCAACTTCGAACTCATGTCAATGTTGAAACTTTACTCTAGAGTCGACAAAAATGCAATTAAAGTTATTTTAAATACCTTTTTTCAATGAAAATATACTGGAGTCTTTTCTTCTTGTTGTTCCTTTATTGAATTATCTATTTATTTATGTAATATATCAAAATATATTTTTCCTAATGCTGGTTATTATTATATAAAATGTGGTCGCAGCGGTTAAATTACTTCTCAATACTGAATACAAATTTGAATAGAAAGATTTACTGTGTAAAAATGCTTATTATCGCCTATTCAAAGTATATTGTTGGTGGTTCATGATTTTTTGCTATTTTCTGCAATGAGTGTCATATTTCTCTTCTTGTATAGTTTCATCGGAACTCCCCTTTCCGTCTACTTAGTGGAAACACTTGATGCAGAACCTGAGCAGCAAAATACTATCGATGTCTTGCGATATATTCCATGGAGTTTTAAGCTTCTTTACGGGTTTGTTAGTGATGTTTTTCCGATGGGTGGTCTGCGGAGAAAACCCTATTTTATAATTGGGTACTGCCTCAATAGGTAAATCTACTAGACTAGATATTATATTGGCTACTACTTGCATAGTAATGGAATTCCTAGGCGGTCCACAAATATTCTTTATGAATCATTCTCACTGAACTGTCGATGTGAATTGTGTTTGGAACCACAATTTAAAAATTTGCTGAAAATTTGAAATGATCTTAGCTTTTCACAATATTTCTCTATCCTTATGAATCTTTGTGTATTAGTGTAAAAAGTATATCATTTCTTTGTATATCAGATTTCTCAAATACCCTTACCGTCATGCGTACATTAGACTTCTGATAAAGCGAATTTGTCGGAATTGCAGAAGAAATTTGTTATATTCGAAAATTTATTGCTGATTTCATCACACAATTTGAATTTTCACTTATTTATTACGAAATGAAAATTCCTTTCAAGTGAATTCGTTGCATCCGAAGATATACATTTTTTTAACATTTTCCAATTTTTTTTGTTTGTCAGCTTCTGCTATATTTATCTAGGAATTATTGGTACTCCTGAATTTACGATTCTATCTACGATGCTTTTTGTTGCTACGATCGGTCAAATTATGGCCGATGTAATGGCTGATACGGTCAGTATATAATTTCATGTGAGAAATAAAAAGAACTGCAATATTAGGAAAATGAAAAAAAAATAATTTCTTCAACTATAGATTTATGAATGGATCAGAATAAGATAAATTTTAAAATGATTGAAAATTATTTTAAGTGAAGAATTTCAGTACAATTATTATTGATTACGTACATACATATATATATCAACATCATTTGCACATTTAACTTGACAGGTGACAAGTTCAAGTTACTTTTATTCAGTTTTATTTCAATTCACTGTTACAGAAATCATTCTTTTTGTATAGCTATGGCGGTGAAAGTTTGTGCAAGCGATTTTGATGAACCGTTGTTCCAATATGATATGCTAATGCAACATCATAGAAAATAATGCTAAATATTATATTTTTCCATGAAGAAATTTAAATTTCGTGTTTGAATTTTTTTGAAATGGAACTTTATCCTTTTTTGTATCTTAGTAGTAGAGTACGATTCGGGAGATATGGGTGTAAGTTGAATTTTTTAATTATTTAATCAAATATATATATATATATATATGTATTAATGTTTTTGTATTTATTCATTCAAAAATTGAAAACATAGCCATGTCAAATCGACTCTCAATCAGTCAAGCAACCTTGTTGACATTTTCCATGCTAGCTAATTTTAAATTATTTTCACTTCTGAAACACACAGAACTATGCAAAGCATATATACGTTAAACATTTAAGGAATCTATGCATATAAAAAAATTTATATCAGGTATAAATTTATGTATACGTATATTGCTTAATTAATCAGTCTTTTTGAAATGCAGTTAATTGTGCAACGAGCTCGGTTAGAAGAGATTGAGAATCGAGGGCAACTGCAAGCTACTTGCTACGCTATTCGATTTGTTGGAAGCTTTTTAGGGTACATCAATTGAACTTTGAATATAAAGAATTCCTTATTTGACAGATGTCCGCTTACAGCGAAGATGCAAAATGTTATACTGTGGCATGTTCAGCTTCAGATTTTTAGATATGAATGAATTCGGATATAAAAAATTTCTTCCCAACAGATTCATTATATCCGAATTTTACTGTACTCCTCCGAATGGTTGTATCCAATTTAACAGTTGAAGTATAAAATAGTTTTTCCTACTTGGCTTTAAACTATTATATTTTTACTTGAGTGACAACGAAATTGAAATTTTGGAATTCTTCATGAAACGTATTTAATGAACTAATTGCTTGTACCCTCGATGTTACTATGGATATATAGAACTGTAGCATTTGAATTGTATTTTGAACTGCTCATATGTGACTTATTGCCACAAATGCAGGTTTTTATCTTCTGAGTTATCACTACTTTGTTCATCCACCGAACCTTCATTTCCTGCGTTTATTATTATGCAACAATAACAACAGTTGAAAACTTGTAAAAATTTTCTGCAAAATGTGTACTATATTTCTCATGCAATTGCAGAATATGTATATAGATATATATGTATATATTTGTATTGATTGTCATGTATTTTTAGTGAATTTTCATGGCACTATTCAGCTTTTCTGCCTTGACCCCGGAATTTTATCCCAAAAAAAAGGTCACTCTAAATTTTGCGTACATATTTATTTGGAACGAAGAGTTTTTAGTACATTTTACTATGACCACGACCTTTCGTTTGAGATATATTTTGGGGACAGTGTATACTTCAAGGCATTATGCCATCTTCCGCCGTATTTTTCCACTGCCAAAGCATTTGGAAGGCTTCAGCCACCAAATAATACCATTTTTCATCATTTTTTGGCTCAGCTTAATCTTTCACCCCACTCCCGTCTAAAATAGGAGAAAAGTCTCTTTTAAGTTGCGTAAGTTAATGTTTTTCATACCTCTCCCATCTACCTTCCCCTCCCGCTCAAGAGACTTTTTTATTCTGATAATAATATGTTTGCAAAAGGCTTTTCTATGGGCCAAAATGTTTTGCCCATTGAACATGAGACAGAAGATGGTCCTCAATGTTTTTTTTAATGCGACGAAAGTTTAATTGATTTACTTATAATATTTTGCTTTTTTTTAAAAGCATATTAATTTGAAAGACTCACGTTTGCTATAAATCGAATAAAACCATTTAAATTTTAAATCATGTTAAAATCTCGTTTGGTGTAACTTTCGACTTTTTGACCAATTTTCTGTTTGATTCGAATCATTGATTTTTATCGTGATCTCTACTTGTTGGTCCCACGTGCAATGAACTTTATTAATCTGTATAAAAAGTTTTGGGGCAACAAAAGGGTTGAAATTCCTTGACACCGTATGTTTAAATTCCCCGCACCCTTCTACGAAATGGCTAGTTTTCACCGAAACGCTCAATTTCCATGCTAAAAAAAAACTAATTCTCATTATTAACTGCTAATCAATAGAATATTAATTATGGAACAAAGTTTTAAGCATACAGCAGCTATGACATTTTCGGTTGGATATATATGTTCAAGGAGATTTCGCATTGACAAATTGACTTTGTATGTAAAATTATTTATGCAAAATTATTCTCTTCTCTGTAGATATCTTATGGGAACCCTTGTATACAACAGTGCTGAGTGGGGATGGGGATTGACCTTTAGAGAAGTAAGTATTCCTAAATTCTAGCACTACCAATTAACCATTAATAATCGGTAATATTTTATTAGAGTGCTCATTTTTCAGATTACAACAGATTGCATCATTAGAAAATACTTTAAAATGATCTTATTAAATCACTTTTAATGTGGTGTGCTCTAACTAGAGTTGCCGCTTTTGAATTTGAAATGCTTTCTTCAGAATTTATAGAGCTATTTAACAAGCAAAATTGTATACTATTAGTTTATTTGCGGTTTGTACAATAAGTGAAATTAATAGTTTACACCCTTTCATTGTCCAGCTTAAAATTTGGAATTATTGTTCTGTTTGCCATTTTTTGTTTATTTTAATCCCTTTTTAATGAAATGAACAATTCTGAGCTGATCCTCCCACAGAAAATGTTTCGAAATTACAGGCATGCTGATAGTTAGTACATCCGCTTATTCTATTTACAATAGAGATGAATAGAATTAGAATAATATATCTAGTCCATTGTATATTAGAATATATACATATATATTTTTTTGCAATTTGCTGTTATTCAGAGTACAGTAACATATAGGTTAACGCCATTAACCTGACTTTACCTGTGTTATATGAAATTCGGTAACAATTTAGCAACCGTCTTAATTCAATGGTATTTGCTTGAAGATAACAATTGACTTTCAGCAAAAAACATCTTCATTGAATATTACTTGTTTTATCTAAAGTTAGGTAACGGTTTAATGACTGCGTTCATTCGATAAATGCGTTAATCGATAATGCCTTGATGAAGGGTAACTGTTTTACAATATAAATATTGTATAGAACAATTTAAATGAGTATCAGTTAAGTTCAGCATGAATATTGTTATAGAATATTTTAGAACATTACATAATCAATTCAGTATGCCAAGTAGTTGCAGTCTAAAATGTAGTCTACTCTAGAAGGACTATCCAATATGCGCTTTTCTATAGTTATGTAATGTATAGTATATTTTTAACTGAGTTGCTTTGCTGGGGCGTAAAAATTTTTTGAGAGAATTATATTTCGTGTCTTTTTATGGCTATAACCTTCCCTTTGAGTCATATTTCTGAAGGCGCTATAGATATCTTGTCACTTTTTATACATTTTTCTGTTTTTTTCCATAACTGTAACCTTTCGTTTGCAGCTTTTTCTGTGGACAATGTAGATACTATCATGTAAGTTTTTAAATATAGATATGTATATTATGCGGTGTATTGCCTATTTCCCTTCTTGGAACGACGCTGTGGAATTTATATGAAGCCCCTGCAAGACCGCAGTTAGTGTCAGAGCAGTGTAACAATATTTGGAGTACTATATGTCTAAAAGCTGTATGGAAGCCCATGGCGTTTGTGTACATTTTCAACGTTTTACAGGTTTTTTGCTTTTTTTGCTCAAATATTATGGGTGATTTTAAAAATATATGAAATCGGTATTTATGCTAAATGTTTCTTGGATGGCCCATATAGAATTGATACAATAAACTTCCGATACAACCAAACTCGACTACTATCATTAGCAATAATCATCGCTTTTTTGTGAAAGTTTGATATAATGGCAGATATCTTGGATCTGTTCGACTGTAATAGAACCAACAGACTTGACAGTTTCAGCGAAGATTTTGAAAATGATGGTTGATTTGGTGGTCCCGGCAGATTCGAAGTGCTCTGTACATGAATTGAGAATGCTCTGAAGGCTTACTCTGTAAAAGCACTTATTCAAATGGCTAGTATACTAGATTGTGTATGATACTGGTTAGCATAAATATATGGCCTTACTGCGGATTAAAAATATGCTCTTGCTTATTTTATGACTGTTTTAAAAAATTTCAGAAGGTTCCAGAATTTCACATTATGTCGTTCCATACGTGACTAGTCTCGGATTAAGTATCCTTTGAAATATATTCGGACACTTTTTCTTTTAGAATAAGCAGTTTATAGCAAGCTTTTTATATACTATTCAATCGACTCATAAATATCTTTTATAATACTGAAATTGCACACAATATATAAATACATCAAAATTTATAATATATATTATTTTATGTTAAGGCAATGACTATTCATTTAAATACAGAATTTGGAAATGTAACAGTGCACGTATTTCGACTTTTGACTTTTCGATAAAATTTTAGTCAATATGACTGAATAGCCACTAAGGCATGTTTCTACCTTTTCAAATCTTCATTTTTGTTTAGTAGCCTATATTGCATATTTACTCTCCAGATTGTTCTATATTCGTATACAGTTTAAATGGTTTAAATTTCAATTATTTATTTGTTCGAAAAAATAGTTTTACAGGTAATTTGTTTGAAACTTATTTCGAAACATATATTGATTAAAAAAAACTTTAATCGAAACTTATCTTGAATTTTGACACTTCGGATAGAATTCATCCATCCAAACCATCGAATCAATTTGTTATATCCGAATTTTGTTTATTTTTAAGTGAAAATTCATTAAAAGCGAATTTGCTTTATACAAAGTTTGCTGTGCTTTCTGCGTACCAATAGTTTCTTTGTATTCAAAAGTATTTCCTATTTTTTGTTCCACAGGTACCTAATATTGCGTGGTCTTCGTACTTACAGCTTTCTCTGGATTTTGAGGCTTATGAACTGGGTATCATTTCAACTGCTGGGGCTCTTACTAGCTTATTTGGTATACTCGCATATAAGAAGGTAATATATTACAATATTGTTGGAATATAACATTCGCTACCTTCGACTTATGAACTGTACATTGATTTATGTGTGTGAGATCTGTACTGAAGAACTGTATGATTAAATCTGCACTACATTCAAGTGAAGTAATAACTCGCCATGCACTTATGACTCATCGGACAATGATGACTTGCCATTATAGACTTTATATTTTCATATCACACTTTAATAGAACTCTATTTCGTTTTTTCTCTCTTCTGTCGTTGTATCTGATATCTTACGTGCTCAGCCATACAGTCCTGAGCACATTAAATACTTATCTTATTAAGTAATTTGAAAGTGAGACTTAGCTTCCTTGTTTGTAATATACTTTGAGTCAAATACTAACAAAATTTTCATAGAGATATACTTTTGATTCAATGAAAATTTTGCCCCAACCAATAGCAAGGCAGAATTTAAAACAGATGCTAAAGAGATAAACGTGATTGGATCAGTATACTAGTTGAATCTCAACTGTTTGCCATAGACCAGTGATATCATCTCTGATGGCCCATATCAAGAGACTTGTCAAATTTGGACCAATCAAAAAAATATTTTAAATTCAGTTTTCAACTGCATTTATTTTATGTATGCTTATTAACACTATAGGTTAAAGGCAAATTTGCAATGATTAAAAATAGGTTGTCCTGCTAAAACTCCCTCTGCAAAATCATAGGAAAGTAAACTTCTTCCGAATATAAAGCTTATAAAATTTCAAATTCTGTTGGACTATATCTTTTGAAATCTCAATTTTTGACTTTGTCTTCAATATTAAAACTTAAAGGCTAAAAGTGAGCTTATTTGGATAACTATATTCATACTTTATACTCAGGGGAAGATAGTAATTGTTAATTTTTTTGTATGTAGAAAGTATGCAACTAGGCCACAGCTAGCCACACTTGTCAAATTTATTTATTTCCTACCGAAAATAATTTCTTTTTTGAAATTTCGATGCATTTTTACTCTTGGAATTTCAGTCTGATGACCACATTTTATGATTTTATACCCTAGATACATTAAAAGTTATTGTTTAAAAAAATTTATGCAAGATAATTATACAAATGCTATATGAGTTCAATTCTGTTATTTCATGCTAAAAAAATGCGATGAAGATTGGTTTTTTTATTTATTCCTTGGGGCCGACTAGTTGAGTATGCTAACAATATTTTATTTATTTACGTGCGCACATATATATATATATGTGCGCACGTAAATAGTGACACATAAGCTGTTAAAATAAATTGCTCTTGCTTTGTATATTGAACCGCTGTATCCGGACTAGTTCATTGGTGCATCATTTGAACCTTTTGTGTTGATATTGTTCTTCCTCTTTTCTCTGCATTTTTTTCCTTGGTAACTCATCAGAATCATTTCAAGTTCGAAATTTGTGAAGAGTCTTGACACATCTAATAAAGTGATAACGTTGAAAATGGATTATGTCGAGTATTTTTTAAAAGCTATCTTTTAAAAAGCAACCGAATTCATCTGTAAATTAGCGTTAGTTTAAAATAGGGATTTTTTTAATCTATTAGCAAATGCATTGTACCTATCTGCTTTGCTATTTACAAATTTGTACGTAATTAGTAACTTTATGAATATATCATGTAACTCTATATTCGATAATGGCTAGTATACTAGATTGTATGCTAGTCTACTTAAAATAATGCCTGTACAGTTCATCTTTGACTAGTAAGCGAAATATGAAAAAGTATTTCTTTGAAGCAATTTAGTAATGATGCATATGTCTATATTTTTTGTTTTCCTCTTTCAGTTTTTTTTTCATGTGAGCTGGCGCCTCATCTACGTATACTGCGTGGCCATTACGCTCATATTTTCACTTCTGCAGTTGTGTCTTATTTTTCAGTGGAACACAAAATATTTTCATATGAATGATTTATTTTTTGCACTCGGAGATGATGTGGTTAGAGAATACATAGAGGTAGTAAACGCATATATATATTCATTCATCAAGTGAAACATACTTTATTTTTATGACCTGTGTCAATGAATCTACTGAATTAGCTTTCTATTTCATTCTATATCTCTGCATACAAAGAATCATAACAAGTGCTGCTAATGAAATCTATAAGTTTGAGTTACGTTTTATAAAAGTATGATCTGTTTGATTTTGATTTGACCAAGTGATTCGAATCTCGATCGGCTAAAATTTCACTGCTACTACAGATAATATATTTCTCTTGGGCATTTAACTATTGAAAAATTCAGTCGATTGAAATATTTATGAAAATTTAAGAATAAAAACTTTTTTATGATCGGAAATATTTCTTAAGCAATTGATTTTTTATTCGTATTATATATATTCTATGCTCCATAAAAAATTTACTTATATGTATTATATGTTATTCTATTAAGTCCTTTTTTAAGACTATTTAAGCATAAAATAAGTCTGTATGCATATATGTTTTCAGGGTGTGCAGTTTTTGCCGATTTGTATAATGTACTTGAGATTTTGTCCTGATGGCAGTGAAGGCGCAGCATACGCCATGTTTACCACTTTTGGGAATATTGCCTCTACAAGCTCTTACAGTTTGGTAGTATCCATATGTATAAATATTACAACTTGTTTGCTATATCCGAAAATTTGGTGCGCAACTTGGCACTGCATGGCATTTGTTTGCTATATGCAAATATTTGTTTGATACAAATTCGCTATATCCGGCGTTTATTGTATATTATTTTTATATAGATGTGACAATTTTCATAACATGTTGCATTCATGTAGGCATATAACGTAATAAAATTTGTATGTATGTTACATCTCGCTTTTTATGATTTGAAGTAGAATTTAAAATTGGAACAAGGATTGCTTGTAGTACTTTTCAAGAAAAAATTCATCAATTTTTTTGTTGCTGCTTGTTATTCAATTAATCTTTACGTTGCTGAAAGTCACAATTGGACACCATAAAGAAAAAAGTAAAAAGATCATTGAAGAATATACATTTTTTCAAAACTAGTTGTTCGATGCATCCTTTTATATTTATTTTTTTGATAAATTAAAAATCGGCTACATAATCATGAGCTTTATTTTTAGATGCTATTGAACTAACTTATCTGAAGGCTATAGCAGAAAACTATTGATTTGCCAAATTTTATTAAAAACTGTAAATTTGTTTTATTTCTTACAAACAGTATATATGGTTATTTTGCTTGCTGTTCAACCTTAAGTAGCTTCTTTTGTGATTATTATTTTATAAGATTATTATAAATACGCAAAAAGGAGATACAATTAAAAATTCAATATTAACAAAGTTTATTGAAAGGATTAGTTCAGATATTAATAGTGAAAAATAATGTAATAATATGCAGACAGAAGATGACATTTGAAGTTGTAAGTCATCACATTTGAGTTAAAACACAGGTAGATTCTTACAAGTCAGTTCACAGTTCGATTTTAATATTTCAGGTTAAATATACATGTAGAACTCATACATGTAGATTGATCATATTCAATTTTGTGTTTCTGTTTATTTAGGCTTCTCTGTTAAGCACAATATGGGATGTTAGTAACGATACATTAAGCGCTAACGTATATGATGGGTTATGGAAGTTAACAGTGTTAACTAGTGCTCTGGCTCCAGTCTCGCTTGTAAGTTTGAAACTTGATAATATATATTTATATATGCTTACATTGATGATAACAGAATGAATTATAATCTGTGAGAAAAGAACGAATGACATTATGCCAGTTTTTACAATAAAAACCATGGATTTGGTAAAAATGGCTGCCTAGTTTTCATTCTAGAACATACGTTGTGAACTACCTATAAACATTTTTCAGTATGACATGCATTGAATTTGTATGCAGTTTAAAATATTTCTTCATAGAGTACTTTTTGTGCCTTTTCGATGCTAAAAAATATATGTAAATGTGTTCATAAATTTTTTATTCAAACGGAAATAGCTATCATGTAATCGCTGAGGCATATTGCAATTCGCTTTGAAAAACTTCATGGCTTTGTAATTGTACATGTGGTTGAAGAATGAGTGAACTTGCTAACTTGTAACTAAAATATTTCTTGAAAAGTTTTAAATAACATAGCAACTACTTGCAAAAAAATTTTGTTGTTGCACATGTAATTATATTTAAAATTGGTAAACTCTGGATGTATCAAATCTGTAGGGACCACTAAACCGATTTGTACATCCAAATTTCGTTATATTAGGGAATCTGAAGCGAAACATGGCACATTAAAATTTTTCGTTTATTTGCTGTAAGTGAAAATTATAAAAAACGAATTTATTCTATTCAAAGTTTGCTGCATATCCCATATAGTTTTTTCTTTTGCTATTCTACCTATTCTGCGGCCAGGATAAGACAAAACAATAAATTTTGGTAAAAATGAACTTAATCAAATGCATTACTATTTTTGTAGATTTTTATAAGGTTGCTTCCTAAAAATCAAGTTGCCCAAGAAAATTTAATAAAAGATCAATCGAGATCGGTTATTGGCGGAACAATTTTTCTTCTCGTTCTGGGCACTTCATTGATGTGGACAGTTATACAATCATTTGTCGAAGTTGTTTGGAGCGCGTGAAAGGTCGCCATATCATTTTGATGAATCTTATTGGTTGAAATTAGAAGTATATTTCTTCAAGCTTTTGAAAATTTTTTCAATCATATTTAATAGTGAAGGAATTTCGAGTTTTTAAAATTTTTTTGCTGCTTTAAATGTATTTGACTTTCTTATTTACATTGGTCTAGTAAGTATTCTGTTTAGAAAACAGAAGACAAATCCACTGAAATATTAAAATTTATTTAGGCAGTGATTCTTTAGGTGATAAATTATTGTAACAAAAATGTAAACAGCTATACCACCCATGAAACCATTTACCTTCTGACACCTATAAAATACTAATGGGGTGCCTAGGAATAGATAAAATTATTCTTCTAGGGAAAATAATCCTTTTACTTAAAAGTTTTTATAATTTTTGCTGGTATCAGCTGTACTTGTGTTGAAAAAAAGTTGTATATTCATGGGGGAACATAAACAGCGTGTTTGCTGATAGATTTTACATGACAATTTTTTACTATATAAGAGAAATAAGGATTTCACAAGGTCCCGAAATGCACCACTGTGCGGTGGCTAAGAATCTACTATGCAATTGATAGGGTCATTTCTAGTTATTTGAAAAGAATCATTTCAAGGAAAGGATCTTTCTGCCATATGAGCAAGAAGAGTGTTGACCCTTTCATTGGAAGTGTAAGGTTTTTGGTTGCTTCACGGTGATGTAAATATGAAAATTGAGATTTTTAACTTTCTTTGTGGAAGATTTTTTAGCTAAATTTATTACGCTCACATTCGATTGAAGATCTAGTCGATTAGTCAAACAATGCAACACAGTTTATGCAGCTATGATATTTTGTGCCTAAGAATGGGATGTTTATTAGTATTCTTCTGTCGCATCTTGCAAGTAAAAAAAAATTGGCTTGTGTTAGGAATTAACTCCCTTAAGGATTAATTCTGTTTCTATAGCTGCGGTCAGTGTTCATTTATGACGTTCCAAGTAAATTGGCTACACAGATTCTAGTAGGGTTTTATATTTTGCTGTGTTGATGAAGTTAGCTCACTTCTACCAACACAATTAGTGCATGATAAATACACGTTTCTGTCACAGTTTCTTGTGCTTAGTTGCGTTTCATGTTTCTAACAGCTTGTGAGTCAGGAAAGAAAAGGGAAGCACAACTCATTAAAAAATTGACAAGCTATCTATCTGTATCCTGCATCGCAAAGTTTATCTGGTGCAGCATAACATTCTTGCAAAATACAAGTAGATTTATTGACAGTGCAATTACTTGGAGCCCTTCTTGAATTGACCTGCCCAGTGTCACCCGCATATATTCAAAATCCCCCCCCCTCCATATATTTAAAGTCATAATTACTGACTCCTTAGCTCAGTTAAGTTGCATATTTTATGAATTATTTTCTCACAGTGTCACAGACCTTAAGTTCCTTCCTTTACTATAACATGAGAGATTTTGCTCTCCTTCCTAAATGCTTGAATATTGTAAATAATACTTATTTTGTAGTTGGCCTTTGAACTACGTTTTCCCCATGTAGCAAGGAATGGAATGTAAATATTTTAAATCGCAATGCTATACATTTGCAGGCTACAATATTTTTTAATGTGATTTAGAGTATCAAAGTTTATACCAATCCAGTTGAAATGTTGGTTATTTTGTACTGGAATAAGGCTAATATTTCAACGCAAAAACAACTAATGAAATATTCATTATGCATTTCTTTGAATCCATTTACTTTCTTGCACAAATTGGTTAAATATTTCATATTTTCATGAATGCGAGTAATTTAAAATTAATGACTTCATCGAGTCATAAGCTCATAAATGGATTACTCTACATATGTTAAAAAATGGCATTTTACCAGAGCTACTTTGAATAGTGTAGAACGGAATAGCGCATCATAGGTAAAATGGGATAGCAATTTTCAAGTCTTATTTATTGATAAGGTGAAAGATAATAAGATGAATATAAATTTTAGAAAACGAGGGTTAGTTAAATTATTACTTTAAATCTAGCACATAAAGCAGAAAACATCATGTATTGAAGAAAAACATGACCTCTATTTTTCATGGCTAAATCAAACTGAGCCAGAAGAAGAACGAATAAGCAAAGAATACAAATATTAATATGCATACAGATGTCTACACTGCCAAATTACGTATCGAATGAAAGGTCACAGTTATGGAAATCTACACAAAAAACTATTCTCTTCACATAAACATGCGCTAAAAATTGAGCGCCCTTTTGTTTTGGATGATACTACTCAGGGGTCAAGTTAAAAAAGCTGGTTCGGTTTAGTAGTACTGGGCTTTGATGAATCCTATCACAAATCCAAATGAAATTGAATAAGATTCGTTACTTTTTACGAATTTACGCTGATTAACAGACGTATTTGTTCTCTTAGGATGATATTTATGCATAAATTCCTATACAATTCAATTAGATTTTTTATCAACATTACTTATCAGAGCACTCATTTTTTCAATGAAACTCCCATCTGTGGGAATATCAACTTCTACTCCATTTAAAACAACAGCTGGTTTTCTAAGTTCAATAGACACCGGTTCATATGAAAACTCGTCAGTATCATCGCGACCTTCATTTTCATCGGGTTCTGTACTAGCCAATTGCTTCTCAGAGCCTATGTAAGGACAAAAACGATTAAATAATGCTATATACATTTATATTTTAAAAAACTCGTCAAAGTAATAAAATGTTTGGTTTACTTAATTGCTGGCTATTTTTTGATAATCATTTCTAACTTGTTGTCTATAAAATCAGGATAAGGCAGAAATAAATTTTGGATAGAATGCAATTGAGAATTCTATAGTCCACTCCTCATTAAAACTTGCACAAAAAATTTTACAAATGTTAGCTTTAATTTGCTTTGAAAAGAGTTACTTTCATCCAATCACTTGAAATCTCGAAAATTCAAACACTTACAAATTCTATTATTTTCTCTAATAAAAGCCATACATGATATTTTGTTGCTATGGAATTTTTTCTGAAATTCATACAAGCAGATAAATTCATCTTATGCATATATAACGGTTGAATCAATCATCTGAATCAATTCTATGGGTCACATCCATGTAGATTGTAAGATTAGAACAAAGTATGTATAACGGATGTAGCAATTTAAAAACTTATTATAAAAATTTTATGCATTGATTCAGCGTTTCATCTAATGCAAACTTTACTTAAACTAATAAAAAAATTCAACAGTGCACGAATAAATGTGTACTAGAAGAAAAATTCGAATAATTCAAAAATTTGAATATCAAAATAGAAAAGTTTTTTTACCAATTATTCCTTTTTTTGCCTTTTTCCTCTTCTGCCTTTTTGCTGCCCTTTTCATGGTTTTCATTTCTTCAATAGAACGCTTCATTTTAATAGTTTCTTCGAGCTTTTGCTTGGCTTCATTTTCTTCTGCGACAATTTCCATGTGTGCTACCCTATGAAGCTCTCTACGACGTGATGCTCTATACATATGAAATTCACCAGATCCAGCCCCAGCTGTACTACCCATAACATTGTCAACCTAAGTAAATTTTTATTAAATAAATTGCAAACTATTGAAGCAATATATATAGAAAAATCATTTACTTTTTAATAAAATAATAAAACAAATGCAAGTCAAATTAAGTTGAGTTGAATTGAACTGAGAAATACTTAATGAAAATTATTTCTCGTATGTCGAAGTTAAAAATATAACTTTTCTATTCAATATTATATAGTGTAAACTTTGCATATAGCAAATTACTTTTAAAGAAATTTTCGACAATAACGAAAAATTCACATGTTTTTTTATTTTCGTATTTTTGGATGCGATAAATTTCTAATGTAGAAGATTAACATCAGTGGTTCCAATACATTCATTTTACCCAAAGTTTGCTGTATGTAGAAAAAATGTTGATATTACCATGATATGTATAAATACTTTTTTATTCTCAAGCATTCAATATATACATATATATTTATAGAAATTTAAGTAAGTTAAAATAAAAAAATGTATAAATGTTTATAGTTTCCAAAAAAGTGCCAATTTTAAAATAGAGAATATCACTTTTGTTTTCCTAGGTTACAAACTTAAACACCTTAATAGGACTATGATGCATCAATGTGTAGTTCTAAATTTTCCTCTTCAATAATTATTCATATAGAAATTATCAACGATTTGATTTATAGTTTCTTTCAGTCCCGAAAAGAAACATTTATCTAGATTTCAATATTAAATCGAAATAATATTTCGATGAGTACTTTCAATTTTCAAACAAATGTGAATGATTATTCACAAATACAAAAATAGTTCCCTTGAATAGTATGTCTTCTATGTGCGTATTGATTGGCGAACGCTGCATGAATACCAAATGTCTCAATAGTGACTAAAAAATGAAATAGAATTCTCTTCACAAAATTTTTCTGCATCAATCTAAATGAGAATGATAGCCAACTAAAAAAGTGAGTGTTTTGATAGATAATTAAACCTAGCGAGAGGTGATTTTCAATATAAACTGAATAATGATAAAAAACAACAAAGGCGTCTGAATGGAATTGATGCTACAGGAAATGACTTATAATTTTTCCGGGTCCGATTTTTTAAATTTTTTTATGAATAGTTTAGTGATCTAGAATTTCAGTAAAAATACCTTCTCGGTAACTAATTTGCCACTTGGGGTCACATTTTTGTCAGTGCTTTGGCTCGCCTGCTCGTATGAAACCTTTGTCACTTTCGGATTTGAGTCGCTGTAAGCCTGAACAGTAGTATAACGTCCCATGCTTTAGAATTCGTGCTGTAATCGCAGCTCTTTATAAATAATAAAAAGGACTATTAATAATATTTTTTATGAAAATATTATTTAGAGGCAACAGATATATTTAACCAACCGTCGAGACCTTTGTCCCCACCTTTTCTCCCTCCATTTCGCCCGATACCCCCCCCCCAGTAAAGAAAGGTAAATGGGTGCAAACACTTGTTTTAGTTAATTGAGATTCAGTGACCCTCCGCAACCAAGATATTACAACTATCCCACTCAATAGTCAGCATGGGAAGGCTTAGGCACATTGCCACAGCCCATTTCACCATGGCTGGTGATCCTGACCAAGGCATTAGACAGTATTATGAGAAGTACTTTGCAACAAAAATGATAAGAAAAGCAAAACAAGTACAGCTTATGAGGCACCTCGAGTTCAGGTGTGATTAGGTAACTGAAGAGACTAAGACGGAACTTAGAAATGTCCTTACAGAAGACATGCCAGAAGCCATGGCAACTACCAAAAGCCATATCATGAAATGAACAGGAGTGAAATTCTGAAGTTCGATACAACCAAAACTTAGTGGACATATTCTCTACTGCTGCATCTTACACCTGAACTTTACAACTTGTGCATAATATAAAGCTTTTGCACTGGGCACTAACAAGTGGCATTTAATTTACATGCTCAATAGTCTCTCTTTGTTGATTACATTGATGTAATCTTGAGAGGTCATTTTCAACCAGCAGGTAGTGCAAAAATTTATATATGCTACATACAATTCATAGAAACCAGTTTTTACTAGTTTGGTTGTGTCATTTACTATTCTCCATTGAATGGATTTGGAAAAATAAGAAAATTGAGTTATAAATCAAGAGATTTACTGATTAGTTTTTTTTTCATCTTTCCACTTGAATCAAAAAAAGTTGTCATGGCCTTATTATCAGGATTATATCTGATACTGTCAATATTCCTAGTCCATATTGATATCCAATATCCATTACACTTAAACGTCTGCTCTAACACACTTACTTTTATATATGAGTTCTACTTACAGTTTATAAACACAATGTCCTAATAATTTCCTACAGGAACATTTTAATAGATTACTCCACTTTCTTGGCCACATTTAAACAATTCATATTCTGTTGGTATGTTTCACCTTCATTTCTCTTTTAATGCTTACCACCAGTATGCTTCCACAGCATCACACTGCCGCAGCACATGTAGACTAACTCATTGATTTAATTTGTGATATCACTTCATATACTCTGTTGCTGTTCACTTACTTTGCTGCTACCTTGTGCCATGATCCACATCTCAACATGTTGCATGTCGTTTACCTTTGTTTTAAATATCTGAAACTTATAATTACATAATATTGTTTGATAATTTGTATGAGATTGTATAGGATGAAATTTAGAGCATGTATTGGAATAAAGTAAATTTTTTATCACAGAATAATAATATTAATTTTTTCATAAGTTTTTAACATTTGACATCAAACAGCAAGTTCTTCAGTTCCTAAACATTCAATTTCACCACTATATTAAATCTTAGAAAATTAATTTTTGAAAGTAACAACTCTTGTTTGTCTCTACTAAATATAATGCGATGCCTGCTCAAGTCAATTTGTTGAATGAAACCTAACAGTTTTGAGCAGCCTTTTCTATTCCTCACAAAATTAAATTGATTTTTGGTTACCATATTACTCAGAGTCATTTGACTTTTGTGAAATTTTATTTGAAGAAAGATATAAAATAAATAACACCTATTCAGCAGCCCAATAAAAAATTTTATAATATTGGATAACTTTTTTTAATGTATATGTCAGGAATTAACTTTTATTATGAGTCAATTTCTTTTTTACTTACAGCTGCAGATATTCCTATTAGGAATATATTTTATTCATGTCTAGTCACATTCTCAAAAGTGCCTAGTCACACAATAGTCCTAAAATGGGTAATGTTGTATCCAAAAAGTGCCATCACTTCTCACAACACAGGTCAAAATATAATGTATATTTGAGCTGTTACTCTCCTACATTGCTTGCCTGTTTTGTTGTGTGTCACAACAGCCTACCACTTAGAAAGGATGCAGGATCCTCATCATTTAGGTCCAATTTCTCACCAAAGAGATTGTCATAATTAAAAATTAGCAGCATCAAGCCCTGATAGCAGCACAAAACTGTGCCATGAATTGTGATGGTATGAATGGCCAAAAGATGATTTGCTGATATGACTGTAATGTGATAATCTTTTGCTGCAAAGTGCATCTTGTCAGTACTTTACTGACATATTTCTGCTTTCTCATACAGGCCTCTTTCTATATGAGGAGACACTAACCATACTAAAATGCCTTACTTAATCCCATTACGACAAAAGTTAGCAAACCAAATATTGAACTTTTATTGTAAATTTATTAGTATTGTGTCCAGGCTGACTGATTCAAAAGAATGACTGCTACAACTACTGACAGTGCATCTAACATGGTTTTTAGCCCTGACACTGTTCATAAATTATGAAAACTGCGTGCACATTATCAATATGACCTGCATTACACATGGCTTTGCTTACATTGTAAAGTCTATACTTGTATACCTTGCTGCCATCAAGACAATCTCTGAAGCTCAGAATGTAGTCACTTCCTTTCTCATCTTTTACTAGCTCATTGCTATGCTGTACGAGTGTGCACACAAGAAGGGTATTATGATGGGCCTTTCAACATCTAACCATGCATGCATCACATTTGTACATGTGTCTTTAGAATCATTGCACAAACTGGAGCCTGCCATTTAACAGCTATTGACATGAAAATTGAAGTTTTCTAATGAAATTATGAAGTAGAAGATAATTGTTGAAAACCTAGAACCACTCAAGCACCTTCTATTTTCCATTTTATTTTCTTATTTCCTTTGACCTGACAGCATTGTAGTGCTTACATTAGAATACTCGGCTGTAAGGATTGCTGCATTCAGTAAAGACTACAGTTGGTTAAATATGATTATTTCAAAAAGTGGCAAGTCACTGTTGAACTACAATAATAAATGACAAGTCACTACTGAATTTGAACTATAGCATATATTAAATTGGAAAATTCACTTCTGATCATGCTAGTTGCCATAGTAGTCTCATACTCTAGTCTTGTTAGTCAACTATATACTTCTAGCTCCTGTTCTGCCATTTTGTCCTGTTGTTTTCCATTCTGTTCTGCTCTGTATTTTGCCTGTCTTATCAACAAGTAGACATTAAAATCAAATCTGTTGAGTTATATGCTAAGACTAACATCAGTTTAATAAGAATCCTGCAATCTATCGTAAATGCCAAATCATATCATTTATGAACTTACAATCAAAGCTCATAAGATAACATAGTTCAACAGAAAAAATAAAAAGGAATTGGTAGCACATCATCATTCTCTTTGATTCTCTTTTAATGCAATGAGATAATAGCCAAGTTCCATTTTATATATTCCTTACAGATGAAATTGTGCTGTTAAACTATTGTCCCATCAACTGCGGCATCTTAGATTCCTTCCACAGACTGTGGAAGTCAATACCAGCTGTGGATATTTGTTAAATCAATTACAGCATTGTGTATTTCAGTTTTGGTTGATGGAATTGAAAGTTTTGCACTTTATTCAGCCTTTGTTAATGTATTCAATTAGAAACCAAGCAATTTTGCATTTACTGCTGAAGAGACAATGGATGTTTTTAATGAAAGTAGTAAGTTTTAATTCCAATCAACTGCTATACTTCACCTAAGAATCCTGACAATTTTACTTGCAAGAGTAATTTATGTAAACAGGATTACAGGACAAGACAAAAGATATGCATTAGTTTATTACCAAGCAGTATCACAAGAACAATCAACAGAGCATAATCTACATGATTGGAAGTGTTTTTTAATCACAAAACAAAAGAAAACATAGATAATTGAAATTGATCAATGTCACATATACAACTCCAGTAAAATATTAGGCTGCAATGATCCCAACAAGACTTGCACTTTTTGAAGAAAGATTAAAGATTTATACCAGCTGCTTGAATCACTCATACAGGTTATCATGGCTGTGCAAGGAGCTCACAACACTGTAGCAAGTTTGGCTATGTAATTTAATTTTTACTGTTAGGGTATGCAAAAGTTGTGCACATTTTTAGTACATTTACTTGAAATATTTTACATTTTTGTTCTTTTCCCTTTTTTTTGAAATTAAATTACAATGGGCGTTATTGTTTCCATTGAATATCAAAACATTGTTTAGGTATTGAGTATTCCAGGTAACTGCTCTGGCAAAACTGCTGCCTAAAATGAAAGCACTAGACGGAGTTTAAAAACACCATTTTCTCATAAAAGTACCAAGCTTCAGAGCTGAATATGCTCAATGGCAAGAGAAGTTCTATTTATTAACTGTCAATGCAAGGATGCGGTGTGAGCTTATTCAAAACTTTTGTTGATACAGTGAATTAGTATTGGTCATTCAATTCCAATTTTAGCTTATATTCATGCAGCAAATCTTTCCAAAGTTGTTAATATATCACCCCCAATTTTGCAGGCATGTTATCAAAATGTAGAACCAGCGTAATTGCAAGGATGGTGCCAAACTTCTTGTCACATGCAGTTGTATAAGGCAGGCATAAGCCCTTTTGATCATTAGCATGGTAGTCCTAATGTTAATATCAGTGCTTGGTGTCTTTCCTAGAGTGGCACTAAGTCTGCTTCTTTTATGCTTGTTAGACTTGAAGCATTCTTGCTAGATGTAGCCCCACATGCTACAGCAACAGAATACACTTTTGCATGTTGAGGACATCTTACAGCAAAACAAGATCTGCTCTTACTGTAGATGTAATGCCCATGACAGTAACAACAAAGAACTACTATAGGATCAACCGCAGAGATGACTGAACATCTTAAGCATGCAAAAAATTTTGTAAAGGAAGATGTGATTGAGGTTTATGGTGAAGAAGAGGCTATTATCAATATGCTCTGTATCAATTAATCTAATCAATATTGCTTTATTGAGCAAGATATTGATGACTTTTTATATACCCTGAAGTCCATCTACACAGTTGCTCAAGTTCCTATAGATGTAGATGCATTGCTGCTTGTATGAAAAAGTTTGGCATTTTTATTTGTGATTCTGCACTTGACCTTTTTAAAAAAGTAGCAGCACCATTAGTACCAAGACCACATGGTTGCATAGGCAATGAAAACAAGAAGGACTCTATTTTTTATATCCTGCAACTACTGGATGGAGGATATCAGTAGTGTACATACCAATATTGCATATGAAATACCTTCCACAAGTAAGAGCATTGAGTAGTATACTACTATAAAGCGCCACATAAAGTTCTTTCTAGAATCAATAGAAATGTCAATGTTCACTTGTATCATCATTTTTGAATATTTTAATAGTTCAGTATTTGTTCAAAATTACCAAAAAAGTGCGTATACATGATCAACACATGCATCATAAGTACATTTAAGTATATTTGTATATACTTTGAGGTGAAATGCTTTGCCTTGACCAAAGAAAGACATTACAATTGTATCTTCATATAAAAGTATACCTGATCCTCATTATTTTGCTACTTTGGAATTAATGCATATACCTGGTAGACAATAGGAACAAGAGTCTAACTTGACCCTGTAATTGTTCCCAAAAAAAGTAAGGCTATGATTGTCATTTTTTAAAAAGAATGTCTTATGTGCATACATCTGTGATAGTGACCTTTCATTTGGGATCAAATTTAGGAGTCAAGTTAGATAAGCAAAATACCTTTTAATATTTGAATTTGATTTTATCAACATCACACAATCATCTCAATACTATCTGAATTAGATGAAATATCATGGAACAATTTTAAACCACAACATAAACTCAAAAGCTCTAGAACAATTTAAACTTAATGTCTATGATTGTACAAGTACAAACTAGTGATCATCCAATTGACTTGCAAGAAGGCCTCAAGGAAATGCACTTTAATTTATTTGTTAAATAAAAGTTAATAAAACATTGTCAAGAATTAGTATTGTTCCAAAATCTTTCAATGTTTTGTATTAAATAAATTTAATGAACATTTTCTTTCCATGTAAAATTTTTGCAATGAGTAGTCACAATTCATACATATATAAAAATATTTCAAAATAAAAGTAGTTGAAGAAACACTAAGTATACTTTATGAAGCTAGCAAAAGTCTATTTGAAAGCAATAAAGTTACAGTTTTTTAAGACATTGCACACTTCAAAAATTTTTTGCTTTGCAATGGCCAAAATTTAATTCTGTATGTTCATATAAGTTAAAATACTACAATAAAAAAGAGCTATGTTTGTGATCTTAGTTTAATGTGCACTCTGAACAACAGAATTTTTTTTATTTATTTCTAATACATCACACAATTCTATTCATTTTCGTTATATAAATTAACTTTGCACTTCAAATTATGACATTCGTAAAGTTTTGGAAAGCTTTACATATTGCAACACACATGAGAATAAATAGCATATTTCATTTATTACTATATGCTGCTTTAGCTCATTTATGCATACAAAAGGCTTGTTCTTGCTTTTTGTAGCTGTAGAAATTTTCAAATACTCTGCATTTAATCCATTTCTCACGTCAACTAAAGAGTTTATTTGAAATTCTAGAAAAAACTTACAGTGAGCATGAGCAATTTATATAATTATAGATTTTAAGATAATTCTAGCGAATAGAGGAAATAATGATATTGTCTGCCACTGCTACAATGTTCATTAGGTATTTTACCTTTGGTAATGTCTTTTATGGCGTTGGCTATAGCAATATAGGTTGTAAACGAGATCATCATAGTTTGTTTGTATTTCAATGCGTACAGTAGACAGTAAGAAAAAAATTCGGTAGAATTAATTTGATCAAGCTTTCACAGTAGCCCAAGGAATAATATGCCATCAAAGCCATACATTTAAAAAGCTAGTTTTGATTGTGGTCAGTTCTAATCAGGTAATAAAGAAAGAACATTGATGATGTGCAGAACTACCACGATGACATTCTCGTATAACCGTTGCCTCCAGACAAATCTGAATTACAGCCATTTTTCGATTTTAACAAGACTGAACCTGTACTTGCTCATATGCAGAAATTAAATATCATCGTCAATAGTAAAATCTCCAACGGGGAGTTATGTGATTACATTTGTCGACAGCACCGTCAACATATATAAATTGAATAGCAAAATGAAGTCATTTGATTATGCAGTGCATTTATGAAATATATAGATGAAAATTGAGAAAAAGGCTTAAAACACAAAAAAAGTAAAATTCTGCGCAAAATTGTGCATTGATAATATAAATATATGTAGAGCACCATTTTTAAACATCCATATTGACACTTGTAGGTCGGCTGAGCTTGTTATTTCTTCGTATATAAGACCCGCCGGACGAACTTAATTGCTCTGCAGAGATATACAGAACTCTTTCCGGGCCATCATTGCTCTTACTCGTCCTTACCCGCCCACCCAAATTAAGGGGTGTCCCTGGAGTATAATCTTTAATCCCAACTGTAGTATACGACAAAAAAAGAATAGCATATATTACATATTTTACAGTTTCCGCAAGTGTGATATATGTATATATATATATATATATATCTGAAAGGTCACCTTGTTCCACTGATTTAAATTATTCACGGTGTTACTTAAAATGTGATTTCGAGAAATATACTTGCCAATAAATTGTGACCTTTCATATCCTATTTTTGTTTCGAATAATAGCAGTTTTGTTTGTTGTCAAAGGATTACAGCTGCTCCGTTTGTTTGGTCAAAAAAGAAGATTTTTGGATATGAGCAATTTTGGAGATATTGAATCTGTCATCAGGACCACTGAACTAATACGCTATATCCAAACTTTGCACGATATGTCTTTTACATTAATTCATTATAGATGAAAATTTATTAAATCGACTTTCTTTTAGGTTTAAAAAATATTTATCTCAATAATTATGTATATAGTTTTTTTAAATTAGTTAGCTTACCAGCAGGAACTAGACCAAGACTAGCAGCTACAGGCATATTACTTGAAAGATATCGATGCTTGGAGCCATTCATATGATTTTGTCTATCTTCATTTCCCGCGAAAAAAAATGTTCTGAATATAGAAAACAATTCTAAAATACAATTTTCTTCCATGAAAAAGTATATAGATTAAATTTCGATTATTTTCAAACGCATTGATGATTAAATCTTCACATTTAAGTAGCAAGAAAAGAAATACTTCAAAAATTTGTTTGGACAATATTTAAAAAATAAAAAAAATGAAAAAAAACGATTAAAATTAATGTAATTTTTTAGATTAAAAAATTTTATTTTCAATTTTCAACATTTCATATATATGTATTTTATCTCCGAATTCAATTTGACATCTTTGACATTTCAAGTTCAAAAATATTATCAATTCTTTTGTATCCCTCGAGGAAATCATTGCACAGTCATGTGGCATAGCAAATTTGTTAGAGCAATTGAAAAAGCATTCCATTTGGTAAAAATGACATGCAACGTATCGAAATACCTTGCAAACGAAAACGGACTGGCTCTTTTTCTCGAACCATTATTATGTGGAACTCCTCGTTGTCCTGCTAACGGTGTTATTAGAACCCCCGTTATCACATCCGTTTCCTAATATGTAACAACATATGATTATTGGTAAATGAGGACATGCAAAAATGCACATTAATAAACACTAGTAAAGTTACTTTATAAATTTCAACTCTAAAAAATTTAAAAAATCTTTTGTGTCAATTTCAGCATCAGATCCTCAGATATTATTAATTTCGGATATAATGAATTAATTCAGTGGTCTTAGTGACCGATTAATTATACCCGAAGTTCACTGTATTTGCATGCCATTTAAAATTCTCTATAAATCTTGAAATGAATTATTTTGAAATCCTTGAATATTCAATGGCCTATACTACGCTTTCACCATATTTGGGGTGTGCAGTGATAACATTTGCCAAAAGAAATCATTCTATGATGTTTTTTTTATTCTTACGAACATGCTCAAATTTTTTTGATAGTAATATTTGATTTATATATATTCAATTCAACATTTTTGACATTAAAAGTGCTTTTATAAAAATGACAACCACCCACAAAAATTTGGTTTCCAAGTTACGTTTTAGTGAATTTTTAGGAATTTCACATGCATAGAATATAAGAAGTGAGACATATGTACTCATTTGGTTATTTCAGGCAAATCGTTGAGTAACATATATACAAAGAAATATAAAAAAGAAAAGATGAAAAAAGTGCGCACATATAGTACCTCTCGTAGTAAGGAAGGAAAGTTCTGCGAACTGTTAGAGCTGCTCTCCAGAAGTTTCTCCGGCAAAGAAGGAATTGAACTAAAAACATGAATCTCTAGAGAAAAATATGCAGCAGAATAAATAAAATAAATTTACAATGAACAGTTGAAACAATTACATAAAATTGTATATGAGAGTTATATTGAACGGGAAGCAATAGACATAAATAGTAAAATTGGTGATTCAATAAAAAATTGAAAAATTCATAGATGCCCTGAACACAATTAGAATTAGAGGACGTCTTTCAACCTCATAAAAATATCATTTCCCTCTGCTCTAATGATTTCTAACAGGTGACACAGACTTACGCTGTACACAAAATTACCCACAATTAAAATTCAAAATTATTTCGACCAATCTTCTATCTATGATGTGTGCATCAGTTTTTTGCTATATATATATAAGCCCTAATTGATAGAATGATATATATGTATACATGGAAATCATTCTATTTAGTGCTAGATTGTAATTGGTTTCACCTTGTTTTTTTGGCAACAGAACCACAGGCCTTTTCCATACCTACGCACACCATTAAAAAATTTGTGAAAAAGCACTAAAATCTACCAACTAATTTAGGGGTACTCAGAGCAAAAAAATTGAATAAATCAAAACATACATGCAATACTCTGACGTATATTTTTAAAGGTCAACCGAAAAATATCTGTCGTCATATCTTAAAGCTTTAACGTGACTTATCTTAACTCGACTTTTCTGAAGCCAACCGATGCAGAACGCATCAAAGAAAATAATTCTTGATTATTTGTATGACATTTTTTTGTAGTCCAACGTTCCAATGTCGTCGTAAGGGCTGGCTTCAAAATGTGAAATTGAATTGAAAGCGCATTTCTATCCATTTCTTTTATTTGAACAAATACTGAATAATTCAATGAAGTGTGTAAATGTAATGGTAGAATTTTTCTGAACGAATAAGTAAACGGAATAATTAATTGTAGTGCTTTTAAAATGAAATCACCCATGTGTCTAGTTCAAAAATATGAATATTGCTAAACTGAATTAATTCAAGTAAATCTTAAGGATGCCATCATTTTATACCTTAATCAAGCCTTCTTCACATAAAGTAACAATCCCGCTTCGTATTATTGAAACCTGATAACCAGTTAAAAAGCGGTACATAAGAACTTGTTATAAGACTATACAATAAACTAGCACATAGGACTAAAAGCTGTTGCGCATGTACATTCGTGCAAATATTGAATCACAATCTGATTACAAATGTATAGCCTAAAAACCATGGTAATCTATCCGATTTAATCATGTTATGCCAAAACGCTATCAGTGTTTAAATATGGAATATGTATACATATATGATAAAATAAAATGAACCAAATTGTGGATTTTAAGAAATATATAAATGCATATATACTAAAAAATTTGCAAAATTTTTCCAGGTATTAAGCTTGAGCTAGTGAAACAATCAATTTTTAAGTATCTATACATTAAAAAACTATAGGTACATATTCATACATAGATAGAAATATATAATTATGCTAGCAGCTACTTGTAAGCGTTACATATATTATTAATATGAATAAATAGTAACCTTTGAAAATGGCAACCTTGCGAGACGTTTGCAACATAATGGAAGCCCGATTGGGACCGAGGCAAGTTGAATAGGAGGCTCAAGTTGAAATGCCCCGAAATTTGAAATTTTACTATCCTATAAATGCACAATATATAATATTATGGCTAATATAAGAATTTTAAATATTTTGATAATATTGGATTAATTAAGCATTTTATAGACGAAAGGGCAAACATATGCAGTGATGACTTTTCAATTGTCGAAGTTTGGAATAATTTTCAGAGGTTAATTTTTGTCTTCCAAAAGAGTGAAATGCTAAATATAAGCTGTCCCATTTCAAAAAACAACATATATACGTATGAGTGCACATCTATGTACCTTATTAATGAGATTAAGAGATATTGTACATGATGAATATATGAACCATAAAAATAGTAAATATATATAGAGAGAGAGGCCTATAAGAATTTTGGGAAAAAATGACCAGCATTTCATATATCCTTGTATTAAGCTACAAAAACAAAGATCTTGAAAAGCGTATCAGGCATCTACTAGATCGATGGTTCAAAAAGGAAATCTGGTGTGCAATTTAAATCATCAAGCTCTAAATAATTTTCAAAGCTCTGAAGATTTATAAACGCTAGAGAGGCGAAAAAAATAGTAAAAGAAAACGACTCCAATGTTCTCTCAAAGTACTTGAGTCGATTCCAGCATTAGATCCTACACACTTCATTGGAGTCATACATGAGGGTGAAGAAGTTCATGAGGTGCGTATCTTTATGTATATATCATGTTATACATCAATGAAAAGATGCGTGAACACAAGAGAAGAGTAATAAATTCACAAAAAGTAACAAACTTGCGATTTAGTGCAATTTGAAGTTTATACACGAAGATCTTGAATTAGAGGCTATGATTTATGAAGCTCAGTGTGAATGACCTGCAAAAATATGCAAACAGATATAGTCGAATATAAACCATGAATTCAAAAAATGCAATATCCTACCTCTGAACATACGATATCTAAATTCAATTCCATAGTACTATCTCCACCAGTCACATCACTAGTCACAGTCATCAATTCATTACTGAAACTAGTAATATTGCGACTAGATTCTACATCCATGTCACTTTCAGATTTTTTTCCCATATTCAAATTCAAATTCAAATTCAAATTCGAATTCAGAATTGAAATAGGCACGGAGTTCGGGTGCTTTTCATTATTGTTATATTCCCAAGAACACAAGTTAGCATCTTCACCAACGCTTGCAAATCTGTAAACATTACTTTCCCCTATATATTTATCGAAGCACACGCTGGTTACCCAACTAGTATGACCAGTTCCGCGCATAACAGCCTAAAAGCGATTTAAAAATTCACATTTTAAATAACTGCACATCGATGGAAAGTTCACTTTTAATCCAAATTGTGGATCATTACGAAAGGGTATATAAGTAACTATTTTTCAAATGATCATTCTAAAGGAATATATTTGATCCTTTCATATTTTATTTGCTTCACGGCGGGACAAATGTGAGAATCATAATATCCCCCTAAAACTCTAATGCCGTTTCAATTTGATTTGTCGAAAAAAATGAGCAATTTTAATCAATCGTCTCGATTGGCTCATAAAGTTTCACTCAATAAAATCAACTTTTTGAGATTCTTTTTTAGCAAATAACTCTGGAAATTGTGGAATATCCATGGGGTACCCGAATAGAGCCCCAGATAGATTTGGTTCAAATGGATATTGCGTGAGGAACGACAACCTACATTAGATGTAACAAAAATCTAACTATAGAATCCCAATAACGGCGTTACTCAAACATAATCTCAATGACAGCATTACTTAAATATAACTGAGGGTCCGCATCGTAGTCACTGCACCTACATGCTAGTATAAATGATGCCAATTTTTCAACTAACGGTAGGGGGCTATTAAATACAAAAAATTATATTTGTATCTTACAATAAGATAATAATCTCAATTTGAAGGCATTAGCATCATAATCGGGGGAAAGGACAAAGACAACTCAGGTGATAACCTTTACTTAGTTCTGCTTCAGATTTTCGGATATACTAAATTCATTCGATATATCCAAAGCTTACTGTATACTAATATTTAAAGGAAAAAATGAAAGGGTGAAAAGACCTTTTTTTCTTCGATACTCCAAAGACAAACAGCATCATCTTCCCCTCCAGTAGCCAAAAATCTTTACAAAAAGGTAAAAATAAAAGATTTTCCAGACAATTAAATGTCATGTATGTTATATTCAACAATGCATATGTATTTTATGAATCTTTAAGTTGAATCATATGAAAAAACTTAGAATTATCAAGTTTAATAATTCGAGGAGCAAACATCGAATTGCGACCTTACAAATTATACAATAATTGCTTATTATTAGTATAACTTTTCACTGCTTTTTCTTTTCTATCTGTGTTCTCATAGATCTAGTTCTCTCAGTAAACCAATCAAAAGTTGGGATATATAGCGTATTTTGATTTAACTCGATGGAAAATGCATAGTCTATAATTAGTGAATGTTGTTTTCCGACGATTCTCAATTCATCATTAAAGGCAGCCTACATTATATTGTAGCAGTCTACCGAAACTATGTGAATGCTGATGCATATTACCAATAAATAAAGCAAAAATGTTGTAAATGTGTACATAATATTTATGTTATCTGATAAAATACTAACAGTAACTTAAAGAAGCATCTCTTATAAAGATGCGGTCGATTCAAGTGGAGATATCATAATAAATTTGTGGGTTCACTCACAAAATATATATTCCAGAACAGATTTATAATAAGTTTCATATAAATATATATGAACATACTTCGGATTCATTGAATCAATCCATCATGCCCAAATTTTGTTCACCTAAAAAAATCTGGCGCAAACTCGAAATACTTGAGACTTTTTCATTTATTCGTTACAAACGAAAATTCGTTATAAATCCAAAATTTACTACATAATAATAACTCTTCAATGGAATTAGGTGCAATTTTAGGAATAAAAACTAGTAATTATTATCAAGATACCAACAAAAACCGGTTTGGTTTCAAGTTTAAAATCGATCTGTACGAAGCTCTATTAGCAAGAGTATGAAATTCGGATACGATATACCTTCCATCAGGGCTCCAATCGACACATAATAAGCCCCCAAACCATGGCCGAAAGGCAACCTTCATATACATGAAACATGTACATCAATATGGTAACTTCGAATATAACAAATTTGCTCCGAACGAATTTTCAATTATGGCAAAAAAATGAAAGACTGCTTTGGGTCTAATTTCTGCTTCTTATTTTCGGGTACAGCAAAATTCCGATAAAATGAATGAAATCAATGGTCTCAATAAATTCGTTATATTCGAAGTTTACTGTATGAAATAATAACACAAATAAAATTCATATATGTTGGATGATACTCTAATAATACCTAGTAGACTACACATTATGCTAGTGACTAGTTTGTATATTATTTGAAATACACGCTTCTAGAATGGTCTAGAATAATACTCATGCTGTGGTAGAAGATTTTCATATATATTCTATCAATCGTTACAAGAGCTCCACCACTTAAAAGTAACAAAAAATTTGAATTTGGCATTTAACATATAAAATGCACATATGATGTACGTAGTGATTGCCCAACAACTTCTGGGTGTTATGCATCAATATATATATATGCATGCATGATTATTGAATGACTACCACTAAGAAGCACATGCAACTAAGAATTGTATTCGTAAGGATTCATTAGAAAAACAAATTTTGACATGCATCGTACCGTATGTTAATAGTTTCAAATAAACTTGTACATACATACGTAGTTGTATGTGAGTACGCAATAACTAAAGTCATTTAACATTTCCTGATGTTAATTATGAAAAATATTATAAATTTGAATATTACAAAAAATTCTGCGCAAAAAAGTATTTCATGTAGTTTTATTAAGCATTTTTGTATGCAAAATGCACTTATGAGCTATATACATATATTCAATATCAACACTTTAAATGCGTATGCATTTGTATACACGTACATGTACACTAAAAAAAGAACTTACCACTAACTCCTGGGTATCGAAATCAATAACTCTTAAAATCCCACTTTTTGATGTGCATGCTAGTAGCCTTCTGCCTCCCTCTCGGGACCCAGTTGGTGAAAAAGCGAGGGCAGTAATATTACAGCAATTAGACCGCCCGTCTCTGCATATTCGCCATCTATTTATAAAAATTAACTCAAATATGTATAGAATCATTGCCCATCATTTCGATAAACTTCTATAGTACACAAATAAATACGTGCAGTATATTTGAGATATAGCAAAATCACTTTTATCGAATTTTTTCATATAAAGAATTAGCAATAAATTCATATTGTGCCATATTCAGCAACAGGTTTTTGATAGTAATGAATTTCGGTTATAATGAACAAATTTGATGGTTCTGAAAAATTATTATATCCTAAGTTTGTTGTACTAGTGAATAGGTGCGTGAAAATGTAAATGTAGAAAATGAAACAAACACTGTATACAGATTAACTATGTATATCAACTAATAGTGAATTTTTTCAAAAGTAGCATAAATTTACCAATCTGTTATAAAATTTGTTGATGCACCCATGGATAAGGATGTGTACATACAGACATGGTCTACCTTTTAATAGGATTGTGACCAGTTAAACAGGGCAAAACCTCCATCGTTTCTGAATTTCCTTTACTCTTAGGATGAAGATTTTGAAATTGAAGACGATCTTTTTGCTTAGCAGCAAAACTGCCCTTTCCTTTGGGAATATTTATGTGCCGCGAAGAGTTTGCTTTTGATGCCACTGCTGTAATGCTAGATGCATTTGCAGGCCTTTTCGAGTCATTTGCTCCATTATATATTCGCCTACATGTAACAAAAAATTATTCTATTTTTCCAATAATCATGAATAACACACAAACATATGCAAAAAACTCTAAAGTACAATTATGACGCATGATGCGAAAGATGGTTAGTATAGTATCTGCAGCACTGCCGCAGTTGAAAAACTGGCTACAAGAGATTTCATGCAGTTTGCATGAGAGTAATCTCAAAAGCTGCACAAAAAATTTTCAGTTACTTTCAGTTGCATGAAAGTTTTAACATTGTGACTCAATAACAATTTCAGACACATGGGTAATATATGAGGTAAATATAGGAAAGCAATTCGTTGAACATTATGAGGATAAAAAGTATTCACTATAAACGAATGGTAATTTATACTGAATAAATGAAAATGGTCATATTATGACAAGTTCAGTGTCAGATTTTTGGAGATAATGAACAAATTCGGTGGTAATAAGAGATTGTTGTATTGGAAGTTCAGCTTGTCTATCACATTGTAGATATAACCCTTTACACAATTTCAAGCAAAATAACATTACCAACTAGAATGTTGCATAATGATTCTAGAACAAAATTCTAATAAAATATTCTACACTTTGATGCTCTCTGTAATATCTAGAAATTCTTCAGAGGTTTTCGGTTTCGGAATATTTTCTCTAATCTCTATGGAAAAAGCCGATTCTTCAAAGCAGGAGAATAAAGAATGTTTAGTATTCTAGAATGTTCGATAATTATCGATTCAAATATAAAATTCCATTTGAAGTTAGTGCATACGTTGAGCCATTCTACACTTGCTGGTACTGGTACATAAATGTATAAAACATATTATTCTAGAACGTTCTGTAAAGATCTTAGAACAAATTTCATAAGTATATAACAGAGCCATCCTGTACTCTTGATGTTACATCAATCATTACTACAGTTCCATCCCATATGCAATGAAAAATATAAAAAAATATATGGACAAAAACTAATACTTTCATATGCGTTATGAAAATCCCCCCAAAATCTTCATAGAGCAGCAATATAAAATAATCCTTCACTTATCAGTTAGTATAGTCCGTGAAATTTCATTTTTGCATCACCGTTGGGCGACCAAAAAAAAGCACCACCAGCGAAAAGATCAATATTTTTCTTTTTCAATCGGCAGCAAGAACCTATCGGTAAAATGATTCTTTTTCAAATTATTAATTATTAATCCTTTCAACTGTGGAGCAAATTCTCAGTCGCCTCATGGTGGTGCACCTAGAGGCTCTGGGCAGTAACCGCATAAATTGAATTTTTACCCGCATTATTTGAAATTCGGTTATATTCATTGAAAGCGCTCTGATAGATGGATTGCTGTATGCCGAAATATGAAGAAATTGGACATACTGAAAAAATTACAAATTAAATTGCTATATATATATATATATGAAAACTAACAGTAAATTCTATGGACGAAAGTCAACATGAAAATTATTCAAAATAAAAAAAAAATATATATATGTATATGGATGCGCTTTTAATGACTCCCAATAAAACAACGTGTAGCATAATATTTCAACATTTTTGTTCACTTTCACAAGAATAAAAAGAGAAAAACGTACATTCTTGAAATTCCAGTTACAGTCGACGAAAACGATTGCTTTGTCGAAGAAGCGCTTGACAAAGGTGTTTGCAATTGCTCTGCTAATTCTTGTGGTAGCGATTCACTTTGTAATCTAGTATCGAATGAAATCATCTGCATGAAATAAGAAAAATTTAAATAAAACTAGATTGAAAAGACAAGAATATAGACAAGGTGAAAGATGAACTTTTCATTCATTGCCGTCGTTCTACTAAAATAGTAAAATATCATGAAAGATATTCATTTTACATGAATTTCATCCAAAACAGTTTTTTCTTAAAAAATTATCTTGAAGATAACGGAAAATCAACTAAACAAGAAACACATTTCAATTTAGTTCACATTGCACCAATGGCTATCTGTACAACCTATTTAATAGGTCAACATATCAATATGCAGGTACAAAAATATTATTCCATTAATATAATTTAAATTGAATTATGCATACCTCTCCCGTATTAAATGTTGCCAAAAACTGCCTACCACCAGTCCTGGGTATGAATCTAACGTTTGTCACTTCACCATTACAAATCACCCCCGACTCATTGAACGACGAGTACATTGTAAATGAAGATGAGCTCGAATTTGGCTTCAAAATTGAAATTAGGCCCGATTTGAAACCCACTAGTAAACGAAAGTCGGGTATAGACGGATCGGACCAATCTGCATGGCTCCAGTATGGGTAGTCATCTATATCGGACCCTACTTGGCCCGATAGGAGAGAGTGAAATAAAAGAAAAAATGAATTCATTTCTCAATTATAAAATTATATGCTTAAATCTGATGAATCAAATCAACTGTTTAATCTGGTCAAAAACGTTTAAAATTCTATGGAGCTGTTCAATTAGGTGCATATATATGAACGTATCTATGTACATGCATCCATATTATTTATGTGCAAACTGCTGGGAAATTAAAGTAAAAATTCGCGCAAAAAAATTTTATGACCGAATACTCATAATCCTGATTTTTTTATTTTTCAACCTAAACCCATACAACTTCCAGTTATTTTTAGAATTTTAGGTAAAGTACCTTTTCTCTGAGAAGTGCCATGGTTAGTAAAATAAGGCACTTTCTCGGTGCTTCCTAGTGCAAAATCATGGCAGGTGGGCTCAACAGTAAAACTGCTTCTATCGAATCTCCATGTTCTTGGGAAAATTATGTGTTGATGATGACTTAGAGCAGAATTATTTAATGACTTTTCAGTCACTTTTTTTTCCAATAAAAGATCGTTCCCTAATATAGAATAGTTTAAAATAAAAAATTGTTTCATATAGAAATGATGTTCATAGCTATTTTAATAAATTCACTTAAGTTTTTCTTACATGAATTAGAGAAAATTTACAAAAATGAATATAAAACTAGGCTCATAGAAATTATAACTGATTTTAGACAAAAATCAAAAGGAAAATTTTCGAATGGCAAAAAAATACTCTATAGTAATATAACATCGTATAAAAATTTGAATAAAATGCATACATCATAATAAATTAATATATCAAACTTCGGCTATAAAAATCTGCAGGGGAAATCAACTTAATTCAATATATCCAAAATTCATCATGCCGGATAAATCAGAAGCCGGACTTGTACAATATGAGCTTTTCATTTGTTCGTTCTAAGTAAATATTCAATAAATGTGATTTACACTAAAAAAATTACAAAAAAATGTTTTTCCGGTTGAACATGGGCAAATATTGAACAATTCTGACATCAGAAATAAACAGAAAAAAAGGAAAACATAAAAAATCTCTTCAAAAAACAAATCTGCTGGCATTCAAAGCTATATACTGAAAATAATCTACATAAATTTTTTAATACTCAAAACAAATATATTTCTATATAAACTCTAAAATTAAAAAGTATTTTTCAAGAGGTGCATTATTAATCGCAGCAACTACTTTCTGCAGGATACATTCATGCATACATGATGTATACAAATATACGCATATTTTACATGATTGCATATATCTTATATACATCTTAATATGAATACTTACAGAATATGCAGTGGCATAAACACAGACAGTGACACACATTTAAATGAATCTATTCCATGCTCATATTCGTACCTTTGGTATTACTACTATACTTGGTACAATATCTAGCATAAAGCAAGCTATCTCCAACGTTCATAACTGCCAATAATTCTTCATCAACTTCCTAGTTAAAAAACCTTTCCTCAGTTAAAAAAACCTTTCAAGTAATATCTTCTCTACAAATAAATATGAAAAGGCATGAAGACTAAAAAACAGAGTAATGTTATACAAAAATTTAAATTTATACATATATATTAGCTAAATTTGGAGCTAAAAATTGTGCTTACATAATATATACACTTTGAAAGAATTGTCATGTACTAATCAAAAAGAGAATTGATATCAGCCCTTCAAAAGAATCGATATGTAATAATTTAAGAAAGAATAGTTTTAATGAAAGGTTTATGCAGCTGATTGGAAAAAAAGGATACTGTCCCTTTGTGGATTGAAGTTTCAATAGTTCAATATTTTTTGCCATTCATGAACAGTAATGTTAAGCAGCACTACCAAATGTATTCCCTTTCAAACCTGAGTTAATATCGATAGCAAGCAGCATAGATTTTACAATGGATTGATAACAAATATTGTTATGGTTAAGCAGTAAATGTGCAGAAACCATTAAAAAGAAGGATTTTTAGAACAATATGAGGCCACTAACGAAAGAGAACTTTGAAGGGTAAATGCATATTAAAGTGACATTTAAGCTTAGAATTTTTTTAATTTTCATTGAAAGGACTTATTTCAGAATAATTTCTGGAAGATAATATTTAGTAGCTTGCCTGCACAAATTTGATGACTTCCTGTTTAAATCTATTAGAGAATTTAAAAAAATTTGCTTCTACAAGAACAGTTATCTAAAATAAACATTTACATATTACTTACTTTTGGAGTACTCTCGAGCGGGGACGGTTCAAGATTTTCTGTCTTGCAGTAATCCCAATGCAAAATTGAAAGTTCTGATGACTTTGAAAAAAAGCTAAAATTATACATCCAATATGAGATAATTCACAAGCTACAAACATATGTACGTAGAGTCGAGATTCTATAATTCGGCAGACTGCGAAATGATAAATTCTACTTTTTGATAGCTATACACTCCACTGACCTCCATATGCTAGTGCATATTCGTATCAGTAATCCGATATATTTGATTAACTGATTATTTTGAGTGCAACCGATAATATTAGTTTATGGAACCCAATGAAGACTAAATGTAATTTTACAACGGTTATAAGCATGTGAACTCCTATTAGCGTCAACTCTACAACATTCATAGAAATAGTAATTTCTACTATTTATTCTTTTTGCGAGAAGAAATAAAAATCAATAAACAGATTCTGTAGGTGCATCTGCATCTAGCAAGCCTCTTGGGCTACAAAAACTGATTCCACCTCTTGGGCTACAAAAATTGATTCCACAGACATTATTCATAATTGCTATTATATTGTTTTAACCTTCATATAGTCAGGGCTTCGTTTTGATCTAACATTGGGTTCAAGCTTCAAGTCAGTGCAATGATCCAGGCTATAAACTTCTTTGATCCCACTTCCGTGCTTCGTACGAGCTTTGAAGCTAACAACTTCGTCGGAGTCGAGCGAAGTGTATAGTAAAGGCGGCCTATCTAAGGCATTCATGCGTCAACGCCGAAATAAGGAGCAACTGAAAGAGCTGGAGATGCTACACTCAGTCCAATGCCTGCGAGTTGTAAGTGGGTTATTTCTTAGTTCCTACATTCACGACAAGACTCTTAAAATCATCTGGATTTTTGACATGAGAGGGATGGCATATTATGGACTATTCTAATACTATGAATTTCGTGCAATCGTAAACAATTAAAATGACTAGTACTCTACTAATAGTAGAGCACAATTAGTTGAAATACTTTTTTAAATAAGTTAAATGCACTTTATGGGTTCATACTCGAATGATTGGGATAAGAAAGTCTGGATTAAGCCAAAAAAGGTGAAAAACGGTCCTTCAAAAAAACTTCTAAAAATTTTAGTTGATTTGTATTTTAGTGCATTTCTTGATGCATAAGCTTTTTTGGCATATTTTCTTAATCACAATAAGTAACCTATAGAAGCATGAAATACAAATTGATGTTGTCCACGAAACACACACTATCAGGGTTATCACAGAGTCATCACCGAAGTACCAATATTTTGAAACATTAAAATGACTAACAAGTACTCAGATAACACCACTGCTTTAAATAGTTCAGTGAAAGAAAGAAAATTTGTAACTTATTCACAACAACTACATTAATTAAGAACTATAAAGCCAACTTTTTTTGCTAAAATGAAACAGCACATTTATTCTGTTATTTTTAACAGTTCAAGTGTGCAGGAAAAGAGTCCCAAGAAAGTTTCTGTAGATCCAACAAGCTATAGTGGTATGTAGTAAATACATTTCAGTTCCACCATCATTGTTATAAAGATAGGTTATTAAAATGAAATTAAAAGATAATCTTAGAATTTTAACTGAGCAATATAATATATTTTGCCTCTACTATGAAAAAGTAATAAAAATACTTATTTGCAGTTTTAATGCTTCAAACAGAATTCAAACAATTTTTTAGAGCTTTGATAAGAATAACTGCAAAATTTCCTTTACACAGAAGTATAAGTAAAGAAGATTTTCAAAAAGCAGCAAAAAATCTACTTGTTTGTGCTATAGTTCTTACATGTACAAGACAGCAGCTCCAATGTAGTCCTATAAGCATTATTAACAACTAATATCTAGGGATGTGATTTTCTTTCAAACATAACCACAGATTTTTAGTGCTACAAGTAGTGACTCAAACACTTTTGCAATCTGCCAAACAATGCACTTTCTAATATTTAGATAACTGAAACACAAGTTTTTATAATTTGAGCTTACAGCCACTACTACATATTGATATTTTTAAATTGAAGAAGTTCCAGAGCAAAACAGCACAATACCTATACTATAAATATAAAAAATAACAAAGTAAATGAAATAAGTTTAATAAAATCACAATCGATTTTTAGTTTACACAAATATCCAAGTTGTACTTCTCATAAAATTCAATGCATTTGAAATTTTCATAGAAAAAACAGCAATTGATATTCAATAGACATAGTACTGGTTTCAGATTATTGAAGTATAAGTTTTATATATGAGAATGAGCTTCTATTTCCATTTTTGTTCTATTATATACTTTTTAGAAAAAAGCTCTATATATACAAGATTATTAAGATGATTGACAAGGAAATGCGCAATGCATAGCAAAACATTGTTATCAACATAAAAACTCAAAATAAAGTTTGCTTAACTAATATTTTGAATGTCATTAAGCATTTAGTTATCAAGTTTAACTAAAATAGTCAGCTTAAATTCAGGTAATATTGGCACCTGTAATTTTCAAAAAGGAGTAATCTCATGCCTTCTAGCTGTTTTCTTATGTTAGGAGTATGATTCAATTGTGTGTTTTGCCTCTTGCGTAGGCAACAAGTTGCTAATAATTTTTTGATAAAACAATACTTTACTCGGCTATATGCTGGCTTTTAAAGCACCGTACAAATATTTAATATGCACACAGAATAATCCTCTAACATTTTAATTTTTTGAAACAACAAAGAAAATGGTGATTTGGTACATAAATGAAAATTTCTCCAAAAAATTTAAAATGTTTGCATAATGCTATGACAAATAATGGGCTTAAAGATGCACAACATTTAATCCACAGATGTATCTTTTTTTGCTGGATTTTTAAGAAGATAAATATTTCTTTTCAAAACTTCCAACAATAAAATTAAAAATCAGTTTATGTTGAAGGCTTTTGTAGTGGTAACGAACAAGTAGTTTGAAAAATTATATTGTTCAAGCTATTAAATATACCAGGCTCTTTTCAGTTAATGATGGTAAGCAAATATTTTAGGTTATCACAAATGGTTCTATGAAGTCAAGGAAACTTGTGGGGTGCATACAGTGTACACAATCTATCCAGTACTCCAAAAAAAGTGAGAAAGACTGTCACAAATATCATTTGGTAATGAGTCAAGTGTTGTACATCTGTGCTGTTACAAAGTTTGGTAAGATGCTCATGAATTGCACTAAAGATTTAAAAAATTGCAAATTTCCAAACAAATGTATCACAACCAGCTGTATTTTAAAGCTATTGAACTTTCAAAGGCGCAATCTGTAAATTAGTAAAAATCGACAGCATCAATTTAAATAGTTTGAACCAAGAACAAATGCCACTCTTTTTAAATCCACCATAAGAAGAGTTTGGATGAAGGTTTATGATCAATTCAAGCTTGCAACAATAGGTACAAGCATCATTCTTTTTCGAGATCAGTCATTCTAAGATTTGACATTCCCCTCATGTTGGACAAGCTGGAAGATTCCAACAACAACCATATTTATCAACTTGATTTAAAAAAAATAAGAATAGATTCATTTTATAGGTGCACATATATTTTTTTTCGTTCATGTAAGATTCAATAAAATTAAAATATGCTAATGGCAACTTCATGAAGCTGTGCTAAAAAATTTGACTACTATGATATTAAATCCCATTTCATATAAAATATTACGATATACTTCCGCTACCATACAAGCTTTACTATATAACAGGAAATATGCTTTAATCCTTATCTATAAGTTATCTGATGTTCAATATTTTTTGGATTCAGTTTCAAAAAATGTTGATGCATTCTAATAAGTGATTATTGCTTTCCAGCTTTGATACCACTATTACAAGGATATGGGCACTACAAAAGTAATTAATCGTAAATTTCTTTGATTTACATATATTGAGGGCACTATGGCTGAAAAAAAGGTCCGTACAATAAAAAACATTGTGAAACTATGAAAGGTGATGTGCTCTACACTTTTAATTCATCTTTTTATAACTTTTTCCTATGTACAGAACAATTAAAAAATTGCACAAAAGTCTTTACTATTTATTGTAATGTACGTTTTTTTTTATGTCAATAGAAACAAGCCTGATGATCTCAAATACAGAAAAGCACAAATCACGGGCTTTACATGGATGACTCCATAGCAAAGAATTTGACAAGACATGATACAGAGCATTACCAAAAATATGTTTCAGCTCTTCATCTCAAATATTCAGAAACAGTAATATTCTTTTGAGATAAAACTCTTCTAAAAATAATTATATGTTGAAATAGGCATAAGTGACAGACAATCTCTTTCGTGAATTTTACAAAAATATTTAAATCGATTTTATTTTTCAAATAACCGAAAAAAATTAAGCAAAAATGAAAGATTTTCGTATTTACATTAGTAGCATCCCACCGGAGCTACAAACAATGACTAACATCTCCGAATGTTTTGGTTTGAAACTTAGGCAAGGGCACTATAGATGTCTGTCTGTACATTTCGAGATCTTAGGTTACCTACGAAATCTCTCCACCAATGGCTGGACTCGTTTCTTTTGAAAAACTAGAAAAAAAATAATACACTTATTTTTCAAAAGTACTCAAATTATAAATATAGATTTTAAATAAAAGCAAATCAATATTGATAATAATTCAAATGAAAAAAGATCAAATCTTTATGAACATTTCAAAAAAGAGACTCAAATTAACTCATAAAAAACAAACCATATCATGTGAGTCAACTCAATATGTTATTCAATCAAATCAAATCGCTTTAAACAAGTTAATTCATGCCTAAATCAAGTCTTATAAAATGGATACTAATTACAAGCAATCAATGATTTTAAATGTTCAGGTCAATTTCCTAATCAGATTAAGCCACATTAAACAAATTTGCAAAAGTTGGAATTACATTAAGTTGGACATACAGATTCAAATGATCAGAATATAATATTTCCAGTGAATCAAATCAAATCAAATCAAATCGATATCCGAATGATATCAATTTCTACAAAACGAATTTAGTCAATATTTTAACCAAATTTACAAAATCAAACTTGAATTTGAACATAGCAAAATGAATTGAAGTAATAGTAGAAAAAGTGATTCATAGACAGTAAAACAAAGTAAAAGTCGGATAATACGAACTCACTTAAAATGAAGAAATAAATGAGTCATCTGTGCCAAGTTCTGCTTAAAATTTTTAGTTGTAATCAAATTTCATATTTTCTTAAGTTTACAATAGATGCCATTAAATGATTAAAAAGAACAAATATTATAAATAAACTAATTTAACAGACCTCGTTTCAAAGGATGATCAAAATTATTCCGAATACCAAAAATATCTTCATTTCTGTTGAGGGTGCCAGCAAATAATGTTTTTTTTGTATCTTTGCACGAAACAGCTTCACCATCCTCAGCTCTTTTAAAAGTTCGGGCAGCCGACATGTACTCTTTGGCTCTGATATTATAAAAAAATGTCAATTAAATATCAGAGAATCATTATCGAAAAGTCATGAGACAAAAAGTTTCTTATCGTTTATATGTAATTTTCGCGACAAATAATACCAGTTTCAAACATCTTAAAGTCTGAATAAATAGTTCTATTCTGTAACTCGTTTCATTGGCTGATTAAACATCTAATGACCTTTGATTTGATGTAATCAGCCAATAAAATTTCTGGCCTTTTATGTAATTTTCACATAGATCATGAGACTATAGTATTGTTCTAACCTTTCATGAGCTCCACGCTTCTTCTCTAGACTCGCCCACACTGCCCAGGCTTGCCAGTTTTGATTGTCTGCCAAGACAGCTCTAGATATGTAGTTAGCGGCTAAATCGACATTTCCAGCTTCAGCTTCCAGAGCAGCCCAGGATTGCCATAAGCAGCCAATGCTAGCCTGATTACCCCACACTCGAACTGCCCATTCAAATAATTGCCTATGTATATCAATTAAGTAATTAAAGGATGCTGTTTCCAAGGGACATGTATCCTTATGAAATTTAAGATGCAGTTTTAGAAGAAGGCATAAAAATGAAAACAAAAGGGAAAATATGAAAAGTAGGTATTTATTTTCCAAAATTCAGTAAAATCAAAATGATTTGTACAGACTAGATATTTAAGTCCAAAAATTGTTGAGTATTGCGAGTTATTTAATAATACTTTACATACATATTTTTTTTCTGCTTGATATTCTTTACGATTGACATAATAAATTATGCTGCAACTGCTAGGATTAGCTGTTGATAGAGCAGAGACAGCATAGATAGAAGATAGAAAATGATAGAGTGCTATAGAGATTGATTTAAACACTTATGAAACTTCATTGAATTGTTTAAGAAACTGCTCTGTAACTGCATATTCAAATAATGGCTAGTATGCTGAACTACATACCATACTAATATGTGTAAATATGAGCTAATATAACTAGGCATGACTAACAATTCGTTCATTACAAGTAAAACTGTTTTATACCAAGTTCACTGCATTAAAAGGGTTACAATTATACTATAATATATAAATACCTTGCCCTATCATGCTTGCTGAGTCGCCATTCGCATATAGCCCATGAAGTAAGTAAAGGACCCAAACCATCTGGTCCAGCACTGACTCTAACCCCTAAAAATATATACGTATAAATATATTTGACATTCCAGATACAGTAAATTGCTTTAATCATGACAAATTTATGAGGATTGCCAAATTAATCTATTAAATTCAAAATTTGCCATTCTTAAATATCTGAACTTCTGCACGATATGATTTTTCGTATATTAAAGTAGAAATTCTTTGCGAACAAATTCGTCGTATCCAAGTTTAATAATTTAGTTTGTAAATGCGTATGAACATGTATTTTCAATATCCTACTCACTAAAAATATATGCGATTTAACTCTACACCTTTCAGACACCAATTCCTAGTCAATATCTGGAGGCATAATATTATTTTGACATAGACGAGTCTTAAAAAGTATACCTTGAAAGAAAATTGCTCTGGCTTTTTCGAATTCTCCTTGTTCCATTTCGAGTTCTGCAGTAGCTTGATAAGTAGTAGATTGCGTAGGGTCAATTCTTAGTGCATGTTGTAAAATTTTACGAGCCTGCACACAAGTAAACTTAATTAAATTTTATACATAAAATATTTATGCACTGTGTCCTTTTAACGAGAAAGAACAGTTCCATGAGATTTGATAGAGTAAAACTACCACCGACACCACAAAAAATAACATTAAACTGAGAATTAATAAGTTAACATCCTTTCAAGAATAATTTAAATGAATGTGTCTAAATAACATTGTTTGTATATGCTAATTTTCGTGAAATTTATGAACACCAGCATATGCATTCCTCAACTGTAAAAACTGCACATAGAGATTCAATGTAGAGTACTAGCCCAAAGTTATTAGCTCATGAACCAACACATTAAAATTATCGGCATATGGATTGGTATAAAATGCATTGATACATAACAAAATACCTTATTTATATTTAAGTAATCAGCTTCGAGTTTAGCCCAACTGATCAAAAGCTCCGTATTCCTCTTAAATATGAGACTAGCTTGCGAATATACGGATATAGCTGCTAATGTTTCCCCCGAAAGCTCTTCCATTCTAGCCCACGATTGCCAAACCTGCAATAAGCAATTTAAAGGCAGTGTATGAATAAGATTAACTTTTGGTTCAGACTGAACAGTGAGATAACTTGTAATAGTTTTGCAATACAGAATAAAAACACATCGATATTCCAACCGACGACGTTCCAATGATTCGACAGCATTTATTTTTTGTTGGCATGATGGTGAAGCACAAACAGCGTTGCATAGGAGATGTTGCTCTATTCATATGTTAAATCTATTCGAATTTATAGATTAAATTTTCAATATTTTTAAATTACTGAGTTTCGATAACAACAATGCATCTTAATATTTGAGGGAAGATGGTAGTCATCATGGTTCAAGAGGGGAGATTCCAAATTTCAATATTATTTCATGAAAATCAATTGAATTACTTGCGGAGGTGCCGATTTCTGCCCATATAGGTCCATCGTTGCCTTTCTATATATTGACCTTGCCAAATGTATTCGTCCATCTGCCTCTTCTATTCTAGCTAGGGTCAACCATGCTTCACTTGATCTTACATTAAGGGCTATGCATTCTTTTAAAATGACTCGTGATGACACCGAGTCACCTGCATGCCACAGCATGATTGCCTTTCAATAATAAAAAAAGAAAAACATTCAAAATTAAATAAAATTTTTATATCCTGCAAATGCATTCCATAAAAAACAAATAAGCAATTGATGTTTTCAGGAAGTAAATAAAAATAAGAAATATATGCAAATACAGATAAAACAAATTTGTCGAAATCACCAAATAAATTTGATAGGTCGCACACTCGAAAGCGAAATTCGTTGTATCCGGAAATCTGGAGCTTAACTTGGAAATAATACGATTTTTTTATTATTCGTTATAAGCAAATTTGAAAATAGCTATCTATATATAATATGCATGAAACTCTACTACTTTGAGGCGGAAATTTGTCCAACAATGTTAACTTTGCAAGGAATTCTCACTCTAGAAAAATTCAATAGGTAATGGAATTTGAACTACCTTTGCAATGAGAAGATATGGATTGGCAGGAGTTATTGTTAGTCCCTTCTCAAATGCCCATTCAGCTTGTTTTGCTTCTCCAAGCCTATCGCTACTTACACCGTAGGCATGCCAGAGTCGATGACTGTTTGCGTCACCTGACATTACAAACAATGTAATGATATTTAGGCACATGCATAAAATATAGAAATATTTTAATTTTCAATACACCATCCAACATTGCAGGCAATACAATTAAAATAAAAGCATGCAAGTAAGCATAGCCAATGATGTGTAACCGACGAAAAATAAACTATTTGTAAAGAGTAATGTTTCTAGATTGCAAATTATCTTCAGCTACAGACGCCTTCATGCAAAATTTACTTTGAGCTCCTTAAGCATTTTCAAATTGCTGAATGCTATCGTACCGCATGAACTTCAAATTTACTACTGTAAACATTTTCATAGAAAGAATTTTATCTAAATTAATTGCCGTTTGCATCTCCAGAAATAGCCCACCTAAAGTACCACAGCCTTGCCATACATAAAGAAATGTGCATTCGATGAAATAAAGCTTTAAATTTATTTGCTTTAATAAAATTGCCCGAACTATATAATAGCAAAATAATTTTGTGATATAATAACATAGACTTTATAGTTCTTGCCAAATAAACTTACCCTTTAGGCCTTGCAAAAATAGATCTCTAGCTCTAGGTATATCGCCTAATCGGGCCTCCATTCGACCCCATGCATCCCAGGCATGACTTAATGACGGGTTTAGTTCCACTGCACGAGCGTAAAGTAATCTACAAAAAATGAAACGGATATTCTTTAAAAGACAAGTATACATAGGTATTGTTAGCTTATGTATTTATATTGCAGTATGTACAAATTAATTTACGCAAATAAATACTAATATATATCCACGTGCAGGTTACTTACATGAATACCACCAAAGGCTCATACAAGTATGTATGCATGAATGGATATATGTATGTTCATAAGAACAGAGTAACCTAATAAATTGGCACAATGATTTTTAAAAAAATGCTAATATCAACTTGCGTTGACACTGTGCTAGCCATGTTATACTAAAATAGCATAATATTTCATTAGTCATATTTACAAGCAACCTTCAAAAGTGAAATGAATCATGATAACAGACATAACGTTAATATACACTAACCATCACAGCAGATAACAAATTGCTAATTTTGTCACACTTACCGGGCACCTTCAAAGTGTCCATCTTCTCGTTCTAACTCAGCTAATCCGTGCCATATATGAGCATTAGATGGAATGGCCTTCAATGCTCTATGTAGTACAGCACGGGCCCCAACCAGGTTTCCATTATCTCTTTGCAATCTGCAACAGCATATAGATATTTTACATTAGCATTTATATAAATTTCGGGAAAAATTGCTGGAAATCGATTGTAGTCAAGATGAGCCTCATGACTACAGCGACATACATATGACTTGAAAAATTCCCATAATATAATATTTTAAATTACTATTTTTTTACATATCACATAAGCTCATAAATGTGTTTCTAAAACATATAAGAAATAATAAAGAATATGTATATAGTAGACTTTGATTATTACAAATTTGTCAGAACGACCAAACTAGCTCAATACATCCTTAATTCATTACATCCGAAAGTCTGAAGATGAGATTGGTACAAAACGATGATTTGCTTATTCAATTGAAGCAAAAATTTGTTCAAATAAAATTTGTCCTAGCCAAAGTCAATCGTGAATTGAGAATTGCTTTTTACTTCTATGCTCTAGAATAACACTGAGGCATTTGAAAGGTAAAGGTATATCAATAGACAAATATGGATACCTCGATAGTCTGCTCCATACTCGACCATCTTTTGAATTGATTATAGCTAATTTTTTCAAAAGTATTTCGCTTCTTTTAGTGTCGCCTAGTTTGTCAGCGCGAACTGCATCTGCATATATTCTGGACAGATCTTTGATTGAGTAGCCTGGATATTGAGGATTAGGTATAAAGCTAGTATCCATATTTACACAAAAATAACATATATATATATGTATCCCATAAATGAAACGCACATTTATTCGAATAACAAATTTATTGATCAGTTGAGTATACTATATATTTACGTGATATTCTACCTGAATTCATACATAACAAATATACAGAGATATATCTTGCATGAATCAACTAATCATCATATTATTTTACAAAATATAGTAAACTTTATAAATATATATAGATACATAAATGTGGCATTCTGCCAGCACACAGAACTTCGGAGTTAAGGAATCTGTTATGACCACAAAATTAAACAATCATGTTTAACATTTTGAAGGAACTTAGCACAATATAACCTTTCACCTGTTCATCAAAAGTGAAACTTCCTTTAAAACAAATACGTTACATACGAAGTAGATGTAAATAATTAAAAAAAAACATTTAAAAGCTAAGTTCACAATATAGGCACCGAGTATTTATATATAATTTTATGAATTTCAGCTTAGCTGTACCTAGAGAAAATCCGAATGTCTCACAGTTTGACTCTACCAGCTGCAGTTCAGTTCCCTTTCCTACCGCATCATCACCAAAAACATAAACTTGGCTATGACTATACGTGGATGGCAAATCCAAACTTTTCAGTGAAATTTCTCGAGTATTAGAGTTTCGGCGAATGCTTGAATCTCCTCGATCCATTAGTGTTAGCACTAAATTTTCGTGTTGCAAAGATGACATAGTGCTTGTGTGTTGGGTTCTGGATACCCGGGAGCACCCGAGACATGGATTTAACCTTGAATTTCCTGAAAATTGAAAAAAAATGTTTTCTTCTTGCTTTTTTGAAATAGTAAGATTTATTGGAATACAATAAATTAATCTGAATTTTGACCTTTCAACAAAAATATATGAGATTAATTATATCCTAAATATTCCAAAATACAGAATCGATTACCTATACACGATGGATTATTGTTGCAGGTTAAAAAAGAGCCATTCCAAAGAGAAATTTTTCTATTCATTGGAGAAAATGAAAATGCCATCCCTCCTCCTAGAGTGTGGCTTAGAAAAAATTGGCACATAATAGGATAAGTTAAGCTCCGTCTCAGCATTTTCCATCGACTTTCCTTTCGTTTTCCCATTTTACTTCTACTTCCAAATAATATTAATCTACAATAAATAGATAAAATTGAATTTGCACTAAATTTATATCTATGTTCTTTGATTAACATTTAAAAATCAATTTTATTCACTAAGTATAGAAGACAGTGTTAAGCGAAAATCAAGCGAAAGATGCAATAAATTCATCAAATTAACTATATTACCAGCTAAAATTTTAAAATTAATTAGAACAGAGTTAAATGAAAAAAATTTTTCAATGTACTATCCCCAATGTCTATACTTTGGTCATAATGACTTCACAAAAGAATTAAGTTTGGAATTACTAAAAGTATACATGAAGCACTAAGTAGGAGTTTGAAATCTGACGATTGAAAGTGAATAGCACATCAAATTGAAAATTTGAATTTAATCCATGCACTCAATAAATTTTTATACTTCAAAAATGTAACATAAGATGTTAATTTAAGAGAGCAAAAAACTGCTCTGCATTCACCTAATCATATTCACGATTCTCTATTTACTTAGACTTGTACCCAAAATGATTAAATTGATGAAAAGATTCTAGAAGCTTCAATAGAATCTATGCTATTTTTTGTTCCTGAATTATGGAAAAAACTTATATATTCAAAAACATATCACTAATACTTTTATCTTGTCTTATGAAAAATTCAAACTTCAAAACACTAAAACTGCAACAATGTCCCAATTCCACAGACATTTGAGACATTTTGAAACCAAATGAGCCGTTCAGTATATTTCGAAACTTATTTTCGAATGAAATTGAAACAGTAAATATAATACATTTTTTCGGTCTAATTAAGCGCAAAGAACTGTTCAAATTCAATTCATCAATATCATGTGCTATTTCATGAATACCATTTTGATATGCAATATGGGTTCATAAAAAAGCGGATATAGGGGATACCATGGAAATAAATATTTTTTTCAAGAGACACTTCCAAATGAATTAAGTCAATATTATCATGTTTCTCTAGAGAAGTGGAGGTAGTTAAAATTCTTCTTTCCTTCCTGGGACTCTCTAGATGAAAAATAGATAAGCGAAATTTTTAATTAAGATGTAAAAAATTAGTCGACAACATTTCCATCGAACCAGAGCGATAAGATAACGAAACTGTAGCACTGAAATAGAAACATGTCGAATCCGAACTAAAATATATTGATTCCTAGAGCAAATTATTGTATGGAAAATTGCATGATCTGAGGAAAATTGAATTTGACTGAGCAACTTAATCCTATATATCACCGTAACTTTAGAACAGCAATTACCTTAAGATGGCTCCAAACTTACAATTCAAATTTAGAGAAATCCAGATGCTTTCCGAATGTTGCTAGCTTTAGATATACTGATATTATTGAATAAGAATTTATGTAAAGCACTTAGTAAGAGAAGAATTAAGATTTTGACGTCATCTTTTGATTTCTGCATGCACCTTTTGACAAATGAGGGGGAGGGTATAATTGATCCAGTACCGCGGGATCATTTTCACGAATTTTTAAACTATTTTAAGCAGCAATTAATTTCGCTTCCAAAGTCGGACCCACCAGCTATAGGATACGTCTGAATCTGTCGAGACCACTGAATTTATTTATTGCATCAAAAATTTGAAGCTAAACTTGGAAGAGTATGGCTTTTCATTTTTTATTGCTAGCAAAAATCCATTCAAAGCAAATTTGTTATAACCTATGTTTAATTGTATTTTGATTCAATTTGGAAAATATTGACCTTGTGTACATGTCAACTCCCACATTATCATGACGTTGCCTGCATTACAAGACATTGAGTCCTAAAACACTAAGAAAGAGCTAATATGTAATAAAAAAATAACTTAAGAGCATGTGAATCAAACAATAACAAGTATCACGTGTCATGAGGTTAACCAATCACTAATCAAACGTCACTAATCAAACGTCACTAATCAAACGACAATAAAAATAAATTAATCTTTGTATATATAAAATCCTGATAAAAACAAGGTAGAAATGTTAATTTTCAGCCAAACTTGAAGGAAAAACAAAATAAGATATCAGGGAAACTAGTGATCTGGCATTTAAAAATTGTTTTATTTCAACATCTATGGAAAAAAATACCAATTTTCAAGAATAAAGTAAGGTAACTAACAGAATATAGTTACTTACTGTATAATCTCACACTTGCAGCTGTATTGCTACTGCAATGCATTAATCTAGGAAATGCAATACTTGAGCATTTTTAGTTTACAATACAAAAGAGATGAAAGCCAAAGAAAAATACCTTGACCTCTTGTATTGCGATCAAATACCTTGCTCTGCATGTTCAACCTCTTGAGAAAAATGAGGAAAAAATATTTCAAGGGATAAAGCACTTTATTCTCTCTATTTTTACAATCACTTCCAGTCGTTTTGGCATAAATCAATTTTTTCCGATTAATATCAACAATCACCCATTAAATATTGATTCAAATGAATTTTTACTGAAAAGTATATCTTTAATATTGTTGCAAATTGTGAAGATTAGTGGTTTATAGTGCATAGAAATAGCAAAGCAAGAAAGAAAAGAGCAGAAAAAGGCAGTAATATTATAGAGTAAAGTACATACTTATACTTCAACCTTAAATTGTTCTAGAAACATTAGTGCATGTTTAAATTATGCTAGCACCTAAAATAAATTTTCTCTGCTAGTCTGTGTCAATATAAAGAACTGTAATCTGGCATGGCTAGCAGTATATTAATGCTGTACTTCAATGATAATATTAATGGTGTGGTAACAAGACTTATATGTTTAATCATCATTTCACATATATCAAGATATGATCTAAATGCCATGCATGTATAATTAATGTACAATTATAAAAGAAGTTTTAAGCAAAATACAAAGCTACTGCACTAATCACTGAAAAGACAAGTCCAAATTCTAAAAACAAAAAATTTTTTAATTCAATTTATGGTAATAGTTTATTCCAAACAGTTGTGTAAATATAACCATTTTCAGATTATTTTTGTGGATTTGTCTTTTGAATGATAGAAGAAATGTTTATAACATTCAGCTCAAAGTTTCCATATTCTTTAAAGCTTAGTGGAAGATCAACATTTTGAAAATAAACTTAATGTTTCATTGCTTTTAAGTGCAGTAAAACCAATTGAATCTCTACAGCAGTTACAGAATAGATTTGATAGATCTTTTCATATTTAAAAGAGTTTTTCATACAAATTTGTTCCCTCAATGATCCAAGCCAATTGGAAAATACAAACATTTCAATATTTGTCTCTTCTGCATATGAACATCAAATTTACATTTTAAAAAGCTGATTAATTTTAACTTTCCATGGGTTCAGCAATTAATGCTTGTCCTAACGTTTTACAATTCAAAAGGTCATTATGTCCATGTAAGGTTTGGACAACATTTATAATAGTTGACATGCAGTAAACTTCCATATTTTGTTATTACATAAATTTTCAGTGATTTAGTGTTAGGAATGTAAAACAACATAAACACAAGAAATCTGACTGAATGTGTATATTATTACATCCTAAATTGTGTTGATAGAAGTGAGAGAATTTCATCAACACTATAAAATATCACTTACTAAATCTTGTTCTCATAATCAGAACTGAAACATCAACATAGCATCAGGAGAAATGTGCCACGGCTACAGAATAGAATTAACTCCCTTAGAGGTTAATTCCTCACAATCAGTAGTCCATAAAATTTGAATAGAATGCCACAGAACCTTACTAAAAGTTGTGTAAAACATATTTGTAAGTATTGCATGTATTAGGTATGTAATTGTTAAGAATGCAAAGACAACAAGTAAGAATCAAAAGTACATTACATTAACTGTGTTGATAGAAGTGAGAACATTCT